>CAUEHQ010000827.1:0-66138 GCA_958510825.1 Brachypterus glaber | reverse complement strand
TAATTTAGAAAGCCCTCGGTAAATGAATCCGAGGCCAATCTAGTAGTAGTGATGAATGATCAAAGTGAAGAGGTTTCCTACAGACTAGCTACAAAATGCAAATGAAGTGATCAGGAATTTATAAAAAAAGGAGAAAAGCTCGGAAAACTAAAAATTTTCAGAACACTATTTTTATAATTATAATAGGTATAGAAAATTTAATACAAAGCCATCTCCAAAAAAAATATATTCTAGCAAAAACTGTTTTTATTTGTAGGGCTTAAAAAGAGCTTTCATTAGAATTATAATTTTTTGAAAGTATGAATAAAGTATGATTTATGCTAAAAAAAATAACATTTTAATGCATTAAACGCTAATATTCCGAAAAGAAAAAATTGTATTTTAGGAAAAAATAGTTTATAACATTCAAAGATTTTGACTTTTCAATACATCGGCACTCTTAGTAGTACTAAGTGCCCATGTAAAAAAATCATTATATTACCAATTCTTGTACACTCTCTCCTACATCACATATTAACCAAATTTCGATTATCCATAAAACAAGTAGCAAAACTTGAGGCACTGAGAAGTACTAAAATTTAAAATATATTTTTTATTTTATGGTTGCCTACACTGCTCCACAAAAATAGATTTTTTTTGTTTGCCGGGACCTTTTAGTTGATTCTGGCTATATAGAATGCACTGATTTCTTTTATCCGCACTGTATAAGTCATATCGTATAACACATTGTTAAAATAAAAGACTAAAAAAAATATTTTTGTCGTGGATTAGTTCGTAATTTATTTTTTATCTTGCTTTAAAACATTAAAATAACACTGAATAAACATTAAATAATTCAAAATATGTTGTTCTGCTGTAAAAAATCCGTTACTGAGTTCATTTTAAAGCTTTTTTTTATTTTTACAAACCTCACATGTGTGTTGCTTATAAAAATCAGAGCTATATCTTTAGTATTTATAAAATAATGAAAAAATCTTGCTATTAAGAACACTTTAATAAATAAAATAAATATATATAAACAGTTCCAACGTTTCGAAGGTAATATGTCCCCTTCTTCTTCAGGGTAAAAATTAAAAATAGAAATAATATCTCAGTAAAATATACTTAAATATTATTAAATCATGAATTTTGTATATTTTTTTTATTTATTTTTTGTCAATTTGTTTTTTACTTATTCACATATCTTAATTTTTTACTTATTTACATATCTTAACTAAACACTTATACCTATACTTTATACACTTATACATCTATACACCTTTACACCTTTACCTATTTTAATTAATTTTCATCTATCAGTTTTTTGACAATTAGATTTTAAATTTGTATAATTTTTTATTTCTATTTTTAATTTTTACCCTGAAGAAGAAGGGACATATTACCTTCGAAACGTTGGAACTGTTTATATATATATATTATTTATTAAAGTGTTCTTAATAGCAAGATTTTTTCATTATTTTATATAAAAAAGAACAAGAAATATTATAATTAATTTAGTATTTATATAACATTTTCATGAAAATATAGCGAAAAAATTCGAAAAATATCATTTCTTGAATTTAGAAGCCTATAAAAAAAACAAACAAATAATAGTTATTTGTGGTACTAGTGGGTAAAGTAAAGTAAAGTAACCTGCGAGGCGTCAGCCAAGCAGGTTAATTTTCGAGAGGGCAATATCGGTTTACCCATGAGTGCCATACAAGGTTTTATCCAATAAATAGCTTAGGAATTTATATTTTTATTAAAAATTTTAATGACATTTACAAGAAAATAATTTGGCAAGTGACAGTTGAGTGGGTAAAATAAATAATTATCCACTCGATAAAGTAAATGTCACGCGGGGGTTATTATTGAGTTTATCTATTTAAAATAAAGCTGGTAATTAATACATTCTTTATTGTGTAGATTCAAGGGTACAGAGTCATGGAGAAATTGTCTTATTATCTGTATGTATTGGATAAAGATATTTTAAATCCGTTTTTTTTGCTTGGAATTATAGGCAAAAAAAAACAATGCGCTATAAAAAAACGAACTGATCTAGAAAAACGAATCAAGTTTCCCAAAATAACACATGAAATAGGTCTAGAATCAACTAAAATGGTTTCGGCAAATTTTTGAGTGTAGAGCAGTTATTGAGTTAATAAGAGTTAATAAAAAGTAGTTATATCTATATAAGTAAATATTAATTCATACTTTTACAATGTCATTTGCTATAAAGGCTAATAATATAGATGCATACATTATAAGTAATGATAGTATTTTGACGATGTTGTTAAGTTGCTCACACAAACTAAAAAAAAAAATGAAATTAATTTCCCGTACTTAGTTTTATTAACAAATAGCTATTTCGGGCTGCTGGTCCTCGTCAGTGCCTAAAAATTATAGTTTACCTTAAAATATGTTGGTGATAACGGACAAAATTATGTAATTCCTTTGCGTGTGATAAACCATTATTTATTGATTGTTTTAACAATGCATTTAGATGGCCAACCTTAGATTTAATTAAAATAACACTAAGGGATGGTAATATTAGATCTAAAATTATTCAGGGTCATTCACGGAAGAGGTATATTAAAAGTTTATGGAGAAACAATAGTGTTAAAAATCTGATATTTTGCTCTTTGGGGTTTTTGAATATGGCCAATCGATTAAAAATATTTTCATGCTTGTGGCACTTCCGGTTGTACCGGAAGTGGCACTCAACTTTGATTTTTTAAATGGAACACCCCATATCGTCCACTAAAGGCTCTAGTTGTCTAACTCCAAATTTTTCAAAAATGAGATTTTTATCAAATTTGCTTCATTATCTGATTACCAACATACTTCAAAAAAAAAGTTGCATTAAACCAATATCAGCCTCAAAAAATGCAAAAATGTAAATATTTTAAGTCGCTAAGTGTCTAACTCCATCATATGATTGTGAGAAAACAATTAAATGAGAACTGTCACTAATGTCAAACTATTTCTCGACAACAGGGGATCCCGTTTCAAATATTTGTTAATTTACTGTTTGATGATAATTATAATTATTGCCATTAATAATGTATATATATATATTATGCCTACCTAGTAGTAATATTATATATTAAATATAAAAATATAAATTTTTTGTAATAATATTACGCGATATAATACGATAGGTATCCTCTTTTATCTTCCTTTGGAGTTAGACCATTAGTGAATTTAGATTCTGTGGTTAAAATTTAATTTTCAAATAATTTATATAAAATAGATAACAATGAAAAGTTTTAAATACATTAACACATTTCAAACATTTTTACCTGTGAACAAGCTAGTTTTAAAGTTCTAAATTGCTATAATTAAGTTTTAAATCGTTTTTTACGTCTCCTGAAAAATATGACGTTTTGGAGTTAGACCGTTAGAGCCTTTAGATGACGATATATTTTTTAATTTTTAAAATTTGCATTAAATTTGCTTTATTTTAATGTATAACACTATCTCCGGTAGTTTTTGAGTTATTCAAGTTTTTAGCGAAAAATTAGCAAATTCAAGCGCCCCTTAAAATAGTTATTTATATACCAAGGCTGTACTCGCTACGCTACGCTACGTTGAGCTTGAATATATACTTTTAAAGGGCATTTTTAGAATATTTATCACTTCATATCTCAGAAACGGTTTAACTTGTTAACATGAAATTTTTACTGAACTATAGAACCAATAAATGTATGCATTTAACGTTTTATTAAAATTAAGTTTTTGACCAGGGGCGTAGATAATGGGTGCCTCATAATTTATATGTAAAACTGTAAGTCCGCCCCTGGTTAAACATTTATTTTTTTATGTCATAAAATGACAATGTTTATTGGTTGCATACTACAGTAAAAATTTCAAGTCAATAAGTTAAACCGTTCCTGAGTTATGAAGTAATAATATTCTAAAAATATTCCTTAAACGTCTTCCAGCTCCCCTAAGAAGCCATTTAACACAAACGTTTATAAAAACTTTTTATCTCACTTTTTGATGTAAAATCTGAATATCCATTTTTTTTTAAATATGTCATATTTTTTTTGATAAAACAAATGAAAATCGTTTTTCTCAAAAACGCATCGATAGATTTTTTTTAAATTTGGTCTTAAAAAGATGGCAAAGCTCTAAATAATTAAATTAAGAAAAAAAACTTAGGTTGTTTAAGAGTTGAGCTAAAAATCGTTTTCAGACCGGGTGCATAGTTAACCCTTTTTTTAAGGGGATGTTTAGCTTCTAGAACAATAAATCTTCCTTTTTGCACAAGTTCATGACCAGACAAAAATTTTGAGTACTTATACGTTACATTTTATCGATTCCAATCGATGTTACAGGTGTTTGAAAATTAGGCTAACTTTGCGGTCACTCTTTTCCCTTCACACTCCCCACGACAAAAACTCGGATCGTCCCTATGTAAAACAAACTTACATATATTGGTTGAAAACCATATAAACGTCGAAATCAAATTGTAGAGTGTTGCAAAAAAAGTATTTAACGGAAAGGGATACCAAACTTTGCATTCAGTAACAAGAAAACATAGATATAAGTAATAAAAAGTTATCGTAGAAAAATAGAGAGTTAGCAAAGGAAAAGTTAATTTATTTATTTTTGCATCGATCTCTTCAAAATCGTCCGGTTTTCCATGTTCTTCAGTATCTGCAAGGTTTTTCAGAAACTTTAACCAGTGGTTTCTTTGGTAGACAAACAAAATAGATATGTATAACTGTGCTAGGAGCGATGCAGCCCTGGCTATTTCTTCTGATAATGTTTTCGTCTCGCCTATAAAATAACGCAAAAAAGTAATTTTGATTTCAAAAGGTTATTTTATTATTTGTAAATCAAGACCTGAGCTATAAATTTTTATTTTAAAAGTTACAAAAAGGTTACCCTGGTTAAAATAAGTACATGAACATAACATACGAAGATGGGCCTTATTAAGATTAGTTCACGTTCACGAAAAAATTGTGGAATTAGATTTTTTATTATCAGATTCACTTTCAGCAACCTCAAAAACCCCAATATACCAATTTTCACGAGAACAACCCCCCGCCCCGCAGGGAGTGGAGTTAGATTATTTTTATTATCAGATTCACTCTTAGCAACCTCAAAACCCCCAATATACCAATTTTCACGAAAACTACCCCCGTCCCTCAGGGGGTGAAATTTCAATTTCATTATTAGATTCAAATTCGTGGCTCCCAAAAACCCCTGAATACCAATTAAGACGAAAATATTGAAAATATTTAAAAATACCCCCGAGCAGAAACCTTAAAACCCCCTATATAGCAATTTTCAAATTTTTCTAAAAAAATCGTATTTCCCACAATGTTCACCAAAAACAATCCCGAGCGAGAACCTTTGGTAACATACCTGCCAAATTTCAAGTCTCTAGCTTAAAGCGTTCTTAAGTTATCGTGCACACAAGATTTCCCGGACAGACCTTACGACCGACTGACATTTTTTTTGCTCGAAATTGATTTAAATCGATATCATAAAACGCCAAAATAGGCAAAAAAAAATTTTGCACGAAAACAAGGCTTTCCCGAAATTTAGAAAATTTTCAAAACGGTAAAGCAAAAAAAATATTTTTTTTATACGGGCCTAGGTCCTACGACTCCTGGGTCCAGCACTTTATGTAAGCTATATTAATTTATAGTTATCACAAAGATGCAATTCGCTTGCAAAACTTTACACCACGATATTTCAAAAATGCTTTGACTCAGTGACTTGAAATTTGGAAAAGAAATCTAAGTAGTAGAAAACATTTGTTTCAAATTCCAAGTCTCTATGGCAAAGCGTTCTTGAAATATCGTGGTGTATATTATTTTGCAAGCGACTTGCATCTTTGCGAGAACTATATCATTGGGTGGTAAATACATACTTACCGTTTAAATAGTTTAAATATGATTGTATTATAGTCCCTGTAAGTAAATTAAAAGCAAGAATTCTAATGATCAAATACTTCATATGATACTTGATTTTGTTCTTAGTTTGTTCTCCTTGTGGCCAGTATCCCACAAGATTGCAATATTTAAAAATGTTGGAAAAAATCATAATTAAAGAAGAGAAAATAAATCAAATACAACAATTGAAATAGAAGAATACAGAATAATGTATTTTTCTGTACTTTATCTTAAACTTTACAGTTAATGTTTTTCAATACTACAGATACAATCTCTAATAAATTAAATATATTGAAAATTTGTTGTCGTTATTTAGCACAGAACCAAAGAATTGCATATTACCAATGGTCATAGAATTGTTTGTTTGTTTGTTTGTTTGTTTAACCTCGTACTATTCTACTTAATTAAGCATCCCCTAAGTCCAGGACTTGTGTGGGCTAGTAGTAGAGGGAACCACCGGCTTATACTGACTTTCGAACCAGTTTCTAGGGAGTGTCCGTTTCACTTATCGCCTTCGCCAAATTTCAATTATTAATTAACTGATAAAAGCAAATCGGCGCCAGTGAGAATCGAACTTACGATAGTAGACTTGCTATACATACGCGCTAGCCACTACGCTATGCCTCCCATACACAATCAAAAGTATTTATCAGATCAATAAGTATAGCGAGAAATATGTAGTAATAGTATACATTGACGGACGGATCTGTGGCTACGGGAAAAATGTTAGGAATGTGTGTGCAAGTGAGAGGTCCGTAAGCACACACGCCTTATAACGCTTTTGACGGAAAGAAGAGGGCGCGAATGATTCCTCCCCCTTTAGTCGGAGAATTTCTTTCATGCGGAGAACTATAGCAGAAAACAGGAAACAAGAAAAATTAGAAAGAAGTTACCAAACTAGCCCTAGGCCTTCAAGGCCTGTAGCGCTAATTGTTATTAAGTATAGCTAGAAGAAACTGACTGTGTTAATAGGTTAAAGTTTAAATTAAATGTTAATGAATTTTAGCACTACTATTGGTAAAATAATCGACAGATAACTGTCAAACTAGTTGTCATTTATCAGAAAAAAGATAGAAATTGCGAACAACCAATAGCTAGTTCGTAAACGAAGGGTTTCGCAAAAAAAAATTAAGCAGGCGATGATTTTCCCAATATCCAAAATCGATTTTCGATGTTCCGAAAGTTGAGTTTTTCGGCCGGAAAAAGTAGAAATTTTTGTTAAAATAAAAATCCCTTCGTTTAGGAACTAGCTATTGTAATTAGGAACAACACCTAAAAATTTCAGATTGATCGGTAAATTAGTTTTTTCACCAACACCTATGGTCTGTTTCATCAAGCAAGATAGTAAATTAAAAATCGCACAGTGAATATTTTCAAAACAGATTCGAATATTGGATGTGCGAATATACTGCTTAGTTTATTTTATGAAATATAACTATATTCTATACACAAACATATACTATTCAAACCTGTTGTAAAAATATTTACTATGAGACTTTTAATTTACTATCTTGCTTGATGAAACAGACCATAGCTAAGTTGACATTACTTAATCAAAAAGCCGACAGTAATGGAAAGTACTATATCAAGCACACTTAGGAGTGATTGATGAAATCAATAGAATCAATATAAACAAAACTGTAACTATGACAGAAAAAAAAAATTCACCGCTAAAGGACAAGTGTTCGACACTTACCTAAGGGGGACACCTAGACACAAGTCTACTATTCTTAATTTTATAGAGTGATTCCATAAAAAAAATATTTTTTGAATTGTCACACATATAAATGTCAAAAATATTATTAATAAAATAAGATTTTAACTCCTTGGTAGTGAGAAAAACGTAATGCGCTACTCGTAGGTACGTCTTCGGTCGTGTTTATAGACCTCAGCTCCGCTTCGGTCCACAAAATACTACCTCACACAAAAAAATTCACTTACCTTTACTAGAAGCGCAAATAACTATTTCGAGAAATCGTAGTAGCAAAAAAAAAGGCGTTTCGGGGCAAGGGCCATGGTTTTCACAATTTTTCGAATTTTACAATAAAACATTTTTTACAAACACATCAGAACGTGTGCTATTTGATATTTTGTAGGTCGTCCAAATAAATTTGTGATTACATACCTGAAAAAAATCAATTAATTTTACCGAGCCAGAAAGTATATAACCCCTTAAAAGATTCTATATATTATAGATTATATCTAATCGCAATGTAGCTCTCTACAACTAGAATTATGAAACAAAAGACGTCTACCCTATCTCTATCTCATTTGTGCTTGACTTTCTAGCCAACCAAATAAATACTGTATTTGTTTTTCATACAACAAATACAGTATTTATTTGGTTGGCCGGAAAGTGTAGCACTGAGCTGCACGAATAAACAGCTAATGTAAATCTGTAGAATAAGATAATTCTACTAAAATTTAGATGGAGCCAGTAATTTCTTTAATAGAAATAATATAGTTACACTTTTCGCCCGACCAAGTAAATATTGTATTTGTTCAACAAAGAACAAATACAGAATTTGTTTGGTTGGGTGGAAGTGGGAGTGTATGTATGTCTTCTATCCTTTTTGGGTAGAACTTTTGTCGCTGTCTAATCTAACGGGAGAAATCGCCATTTGTATGTCATATATACTGAGTATTAAAATATGGGATAAAAATCTCCTTTTAAAAAAAATGTCTTTGTTAATTAACACCATCCAAACGGAAAAATCTAATTTTCTCGGTATCAGTTATTATTTTCTTTTATTGAGCATATCTGATCAAATTGTCACAGGTAAAAGATAATAAAACATCCATTGAAATGACGTGTTTGAAGAAGATAATCATAATAAATAAATTAATCGTCTATTTTAAAATGCAGAATTTAATTTAAACTCTTTTAATATTTTTTTTAATAATTTATTATTAATAATAAATATAGCAATTATTAATTCTATTAATCTAGATAGAATGAAAGCATAGAGAGGAAATGGTAACAAACCTAAAAAAAAAGAAAATTTACTCTATTTTGCCCAAGTTACCCCAAACTGATTTTTACAAAAATTACTAAACTATAGAAAATAATTTCTTTAAGTTTATATTCGTATAGCTTAACTTAATAAAAAAATGTTCTAATGTTGGTTGTTTTCAATCAACAGTCATTCAAAGTATTTTAAACGGATATTTCACCAAGACGGTTCGACCAGATCTGGTTAATTTTGATTAGCAAACTTAAAACTAGAACACTATAATTTCAACACAAACCACTGGAAGACATTTTCCCGACACAAATAAAGATGTTAGTAATTTATCATGTTTTAAAGATCATATCATATCATATCATATGTAATTTTACCTTACTGTATATTTAGTTGTAATTACCAAGGTAATTCCGCTTTGATATCACAGCGAAATAACTAGCAGACATCCTCGAGCAAAAAGTTAGTTGAGATAAAATGTTTTGCGTTTTTTCGTTTAACATGTATTCAGATAAATAGTACCTGAAAGAATGCAGAAAATTGCTGAAACAGAAGCAAACTAGAAAAGATTTAATGAATTGTCTTGTCTGATGGTTTGTTTAAGAGATATTAATGACGTTGCTAAAAAGGTTTAAATTGTCTTATTTGCCATTAAAAATAGTTATTTATATACCAAGGGACTAAACTGGCTGTTTTAGTCCCGCTGCATGAGTTGCTAAAACAGACTAAAGACTAACAGCCTTAGTCCTGAGGTATATACACTATTTTTTGCAGGGCCCAACATAATTTAGGTAGGTAGATAAAATTAAAATTAAAAACGATGCGTCTAAAATCGGTTGTTTTATTTTCATAATTTAATCAAGATGCCTGTAAATTGCGAAAAGTCAGTTTCACGGCTATCGCATTTCATTTGTTTTTTAATATGTTTGACACAAACGTCAAAAAAATGGACGAAGATGATAAATTTTAAGTTATGTATAAATTGTTATAACAATATTATTTTTAAAGGTTTTCTTTGTTAAAATCAAATGAATTGGTTTGAATCGCTAATTTATTACAAAACATCACCAAACCTAATTTTTGAACCAGCAAAGCACATAGTAAGTATAATATTTTAATATTATCAAGGTAGCCTTGATTTTCATTCCCTTGGGAGAAAAACGGCAAGTTTAGTCCCGAAAATGAAAGCGTAAAATTAGGTTTTAGTCTTGGTCATGCAAAATAGTTATTTATATACCAAGGGACTAAACTGGCTGTTTTAGTCCCGCTGCATTAGTGTTTCCTGAGCGAGCATAGCGAGCGAGGGAAATAGAAATGCAAGGGACTAAAACAGCCACGTCCAAAAAGTCCAAAACGGCCTATGAATTTTGATACAATTCCAAACAGTGCAGGTACTACTACTACTACTACTACTACTACTATTAGTTTTCTAGTGTACCACGTGGTTTGGCCTGTACAGCTGTAGTATTTCTTAACAATTATATTGAAACCCATTTTTTATGTATTCATTAGTATTATTTCACCTATAAGTATTGTATTGTTTGCAGACAAAATATTTACATATTTGACTATATTATTCAATTGAAATAAGTAAATATAAAAGAAGAAACTTTCATAAGTGGTTCGCCACGAAATTTTTGGCGATATGCGGTATTTGTTTGAAGTTGGTAATTATATCACCGATTTATTACCGCTAATGAAGATAATACAATATTTTATCCAATACATCAATGTAAAGACTTAGATTACTGTCATCAATTTACCTAAGGAAATTGACATTTTATTCATTGTTTATAAATTGTCTCACGTCTCCCGTGGTAATGTGAGGTAATATTTTTGTCACACTCTTTTAGAAAAGGCAGTTTTTTCACAAAATACTTACATTTTAGGGATTGGGTGGTGTGCGTTTATCCCGGGATCCCATTTAATTGATCTTACGAGCCAAATGGCTAAAATAAAAATAAGAGAGTTGAAAATTTTAAAACCATAAACTTGCAATCATAACCTCAAAATTGAAATTTCTTCAATTGTAATTTTTGGTAATTATCAAAAGTGTAATACTAGCGTTCATATTTTTCTTATAATTTGGGTTGTACTTATAGTATTTAAAGTAACCACTTTTGCTTGTTTTAGAATGTCCTCAGGGACATAAACACTATTTTTATCTTTAAAGTTCAATTTTAATTTGTCATATGAGATTTTTGTCATATTTTCTGATGTAGTTTAAATTTTGGACACTGTTTCAAATACACCGTGTATATAAAAAATATTTTTTTTTCTTTTGAAATATCGGTTTAACCCCTTTTAAAAGTTTAATTCTTTAAATATTGATTAATGCATTATAAACCTGCAAACTTTCGCAAAACATATTAACATATAATCGAAATCAAATATCTTTAATTATGATTATGCATAAATACGATCTTTATCGTGTTACAAAACCTAGAGTGAGACAGAAATAATTGTTTTATAAATAAGATAACATAATTTTTTTATTTAATCCACGTGAAAAGAAGTCAAAATCCCACTAATTGAGTATTAGGCAACTCGTTAAAAGATGACTACAAGTACGTTGCAGTCTTTTTCTCTATTCATATACCTACCTATCATGAGATAATACAGGGTGATCAGTAACTGCCATGCTAAAATTTAAGAGGTGATTCTACATCCAAAAATATGAAAAAAAGTTCCTATAAAGGTTGGTCCGGAAATGAGCCTGATATATTGAATGGGGAACAAAAAAAGCATTAATAAAATTTTAATGCTGCAGAGTGATGCTTTATTTAATACTGAGCAAAAAAGTATTCTTCACTAAAACACCTAAATTTGATATTAAAGATTTAATAGCTTTTTAAAAAGTAACGTTTTTGGTGGCACAAAATGTTACTTGAATTTTTTTTTTTTTGAAAACGGTTGCTCCTATAGTGTTACACTATAAGACATTATTTATGTATTTTTACTCAAGGAATCCATTTTTTACAAAAAATCCAAAAAAAGTACACATAAAAAAGTTTAGGGCAAAAATTTGTTAAGCCTAATACATTTTTCCGTCTAGGGACGCCTCTGGGTAAATTCAAAAAATTAAATTAGCATAAACTTATTTCCCTTATTAATACTAGTATATGTATAGTATATGCAAAAGCTTGTCATTCTAGCTTAAAGAATACCAGAGTTATTAATTAAAAACCTTATTTTTATTACAGTTTTAAAGGGCCGTATTTTTGGATGCAGAATCACCTCCTTTATTTTGGCATGCATTTTGTTGAGTTTTTTTAAGTAATCTAATACAAATGCTTAGTATTAATTAAAGATTAAAAAATGGCTGGGGCTCAATTTAAATTTGAAAACAACTAAAAAAAAATCGATCCTCCATATTTAATCAGCCATTTTGAATTTAGAAAATCATTTTTTTGTTTCTTTTCTTTGTCCGAACCATTTTAGTGTTATTAGTAAAAAACCAAAATATCCGCCATTTTCCACTATGGCGTACACTTCCCAAAGAATGGTTGGCCAAAAAATAAAATTTGGAAGAGATAGTAAAACGTTTAATAAGTAATTCACATGGATTAACCGCGTATAAACAGTTTGACCTGCGGCTATTACCGACAATGATTGTTAAAGTACTCGAATAGAGAGAGCAAAAAAGACAAGTACCACATACACGGAAAGAAATTAGTGGGCTCTGCGCTATACATTATAAGATATTTGGTAACAGTGGCAAATTATAGTGATTTAAGCTATAGATTATAAGGGACACAATAACTAATAATGTTAAAAATAAATTGGAAACGATTATATATATTACAGACACGATTATATTTATTACAGGCACTATTATAAATTTACAGAAATTTTATTATATTATAAAAATTATTAGCACGGACAATAATTAAATCTATTTAAGCTATAAATGCCATACTATTTGTTATATTTTATTATTCACTAAACAATTAAAGTATTTCATATAAATTTTTACACTGACTGCCATAATTGTAAGAGAAAGCCTTGTATTTATATAATAAGCGATTATAATTTGCTTGGTATGTGTGTTATAGCGCTCCTAGCTATAATTTTTTTTTTCCGTGTAAAGGGTATTATTTATATAATTGCGGCAATTAGCGATTCTAATAACATAATAGCTGCCGATGGGCAATTGAATAAAAAAATTAAATTAACTTATTTTACTGCTGTGTTCAGAATCGTTACTCTTCATTGATCGCTTTTATTGGATTTATAGTTAAAATTCGTTGCATTCATTAAAAAATTCATTAGATATGTTTACGATTAATTATATTTTGACATTACTATAATAAACTAGCAGTAGACCCGCGACTTCGTCCGCGTAGGATTCGAGACACTAATAATAGTTATTTATAATACAAGGGCAAAAAGTTAAGTTTTTCGATTGAGTAGGTTTTTAGAAGCCGAGGGACGGCCGATCGGGTCGGCCCGAGGTTAATAAACCTACGAAATCGAAATTTAACATTTTGACCGTGTATTATACATTATTTTTTATTCGATTGTTACTAATTATAATAAATTATTAAAATATACTTAATTTTAAATTGCAAAAAGTATACCTTTTTAATGTCTTATTACTTATCTAGTTTTCCATGACAAATTGCTATCCAATCAAATCGCTAAAAAAACAATTGAATCGTTTCTTTTGCGTGCGGTTTCATTATCAAATTAAAAAAGCTATAGCTTGGTGATTAATTTCTGTTAAAATGTGTGTGTTATGAAAATAGTAATATAATAATAAGTTTTAGTTAGCGGGATAAAAAGACTTTTTGGCCCTAGGGCCACAAAGTTCAACTTTTCGCCCGTAAAACATGAACAAAAAGTGTCTCTTTTAGAATCAATCGAATAAAAAAACATTTGTAAGCAGATACCTTGACTACTGGATCTTTTTGTTGCTGACCTTATAGGATCACCAGGCCCCTTAATAATTTCTTAGCATTTACGTTTTAAGAAGGTAAATTAAAATCATTTACCCCTTGCGACTTAAATATCACAATTTACCCTTAAAATTATCGAAAATTTCTGAAATAAGTATCTTTTTGATTTCGATAAGGATTAATTTTGCAAAATATCGGGATTCTAAATTAAAATGTCTCTGAGATACGCACACTAGGGTGGGCCGTTCCTATATAGGTGTTTTATTTTTTTTTCAATTTGAAAATCCAAAGATGCGTCTTGCAAAGAGAAAAAAATTGTGTATTTAATTTTATTTATTTTTTAAATTTTTGTGCCCTCGACAAAGGTGTACATTTTGTAACTTTTAAATAAATGTTAAAAAAAATAAAAACAAGAAAACTTAATAAGCAAAATGCAAAAACTGTTTTATTGCAAAAACAAATAAATTTTACAACAGAAAATAACATTTACAAACATCATAGGCCATATTTTAAGCCACTCTATATTCTGATTTGTGATGGAAGTGAGGCATAATTTCACCTGATTTAATTCTTACGCGAATAACCCCAAAAATTGTTCCGAAAAAATAAAAAAATATATGGGCAAATAGAGAATTTTATAATCTTTAAAATGATGTATCACACGACCCCCTTTTTCCCCTGTCTCCATCGTGCCCCCTAAGCATACCAAGTATACACCAAAAAGATTTATGGGTTATGTTATTTATGTGTTCTAAATCTTAAGCATTTCAAAAGTTAAAGGGGAGGAGGCGGACTTTTGACACGCTGTGTATACATACACAAATGTGAAGAAATACGATATTTTCATTAATATTAAAGGCTTTGTAGAGGGTTCAAGATGACCTTTAATCTGATTCTGCTTTTGCACACATATTAGGCATATAAGAAGGCATATTTTGTCGGGTGTTGGGTTTTTAAATTACAGATTTCAATTTTTCGGCTCACCCTAACGCACACGCACACATTTTAACCCCTTATAACTTAAATATTACGTTTTTTACCCCCTTAGGTCGAATATCGAAAATTCCCTAAACACGTATCTTTTTGATTTCGACAAAAAATATTTTTGCCAAATATCTAGATTAAAAGGTTTCTGAGATATGCACACTTTTTAAAAAGGTCTATAATATCAAAATAATTTACCCCTTATGACCTAAATATCACGATTTTTACACATTTAAGGGCCGAATATCAAAACTCTTAAAGCAAGTATCTTTTCGATTTCTCTTTGACTGCGTGGCTCTCCATCGCTGGAGACACCGGCAACCGGGAAATGGTAACCCAGAAGCTATGCTCTCCAATGCAAATCTAGTAAACAGCCTAGTAAGCCTGATAAAGGAAACGAAGCTGTTTGACTAGCAAGAGACCCAATAACCGTAGGTGGCCGCAGTGTTTGAGGTACGAATCCTCATCTTGTTTCTCTTCATCATTTAAGCAATCAATCAATCTTTTCGATTTCGATAAAGAATAGTTTTGCCTCTGAGACACGCACACTTTTTAAAAAGGTCTAATATTAAAATAATTTACCCCTTACGACTTAAATATCACGATTTATCACCCTTAGTTGAAATTAGACACCCGGTATACTACCCTGCCAAGACAAGTTGTCCTATCTGCAAAAATTCTCTTTATGAGATAAGCACACCATTGTATTGCTTTACACTAGTGACTAGTACCATGTGCATACTAAAAAGAAATGCCATCTAAAACCCAAATCCTAATAAAAATTAGCATAAGATATTTGTCCTATGTGGGAAATTTTCAATGTTTTCTAAATAAAATTGTCCTAACTAGTCTTTACTAGACGAATAAGTCAGGACTAGGACTAACTTTACAGATCTTACTAAGCTTAGTAATTTGATTGGACTTTTTAGATCATTTTGTCCTAACTTTCTCAGATAGAGCAAATGCATTTAGTGTGACAATTTATTTTTCTGACAAAAAGAATATTTGTTTTTCAAAGGATCACGTATTTTTGATTTAAAATAAAGCAGAACCCAAAGCCATATTTATTTAAACTTGTCTTCAAAAAGTGCAAACAAAAACAATTAAACTGGCCATATCTCAAAACATCTAATTTGCAGATATGACAACTTGTCTTAGCTGGGCAGTATAGTTTCAAACGGTATCTTCTTTTGAGGTAAACCTTTTTAAAAGTTAAAAGTAAAGTATGTCTAAATCGCGATGTGATCAAATATTCAAGAATCCTCTTTAAAACAAACTTTAAATCTACTAACTAGATAGACACGTGTATTATTCTAGTCACATTTCAGCCCATCTTAGGTCTATTTTACGAGGATCTCGTGGGTTTTGTTACAAAGTCAACACTGTATCTAATTCTAAATCACTTACGTGCTTATGATCTATTCATAAAAGCAGGAGAGAACGGGAAAAGCAGGTAAGGTACATATATTAATAGGGAAATCTTAGGGACACTAAGTCTAGGCAAAGTATCCTTGGAAATTTTCGCAAGTACTGATACACTGATATTCATAAATTTTAATCTATTTAATTGAATCTGGGTATTAAAAACAGGCCACTCAAAACTAATTTAAACACTTAATTATTAAAAATATATTTACAGTAAAGAAGTAAATCATTTACTTCTTTTAAATAACGGAAATAAAAACATTAAATGACTGCGCTGGTACCCGTACAGCGTTGCCAAACTTTATTATAAACCGATCGCATTGTTTTTTTACGAGTGGAAACAACCGTTATTTTATTTCTTTTCAGTTGAAAACTAAACTTTTTAAACGAAAACAGCAATGAACAACTATCTTATTGGAATAATCTCAAGCATAAAAAATCCCTCAAGCAAAGTTTAGACTTGGCAACATTCGCGAACAAGTGAACATCGTGGTTTTAAAAAGCGCGGCAAATTTGAGTTTTAAAATTTTAATTATAGTTGTAAAGTAATATTGTTGTTTAGTTGATAAATTTTTAAATTTAATATGAAACAACATTAAACATGGTAAAATTATATACTTCCTTATTTTGTTTATGAAATAGTTTTTCAAAATACCATTTGTGCATGTTGAATTATACATAATTTTTTTGCTGTATATAAAAAAACATTTTGCTTAAGGAAATTGTTTTCGTGCATTTTTCGTGTTACAAAATTCCGAGACCGCAGGTTGCCAAGCAAAATATTTTTTTTATGCAGTAAAAAAATTATCGATAATTCAACATGCTATGTCAATTACCAACTAAATATTAGTGAATTACCCAACTTTTTTACCCTGAGAAAAAAGCTTTACTCCTGACGGAAAATTTAATGACTAAAAAAAAAGGTCCTCAACTCTACAAAATTCCCAATTGTACCGTCAATTCGCCAATTTTCCCAACTTCTTTTTACCCTGAGAAAAAAAGCTTTACCCCTGACGCGAAATTTGTACAAATTTCCCAACTCTACCACTCAATTTTCTTAACTATAGTACCAATTTCCGAACTTTGCCACCAACTGGACAGTGGATTCTTCCAACTCGAGCGTGGTTTGAGGGTTGTGCCCCCCCCCCCCCCACCGCCTGGCGTCATATTATAATATGTACATATTTTCACCTTAAATATTCGAGGCATATGCGCATAATCTAAACGGATATTTTCCCTCTTGTTATAAAATGCCAAGTATATAATACCAACCTGTCACACCGTGAATAGAGAAATGTTACAAACTTTTAATAAAAGTCCTCTATAAAAAAAGTTAAACTATATATATAAATCGAAATAAATCTTATTTTTATAATTTTTTCAATAAGAAAATCAATTACCAGGTAAAGAAATTAAATATTTTTATAATATTATGAATAAATATAACAAGAATAACAATACGCAATTAAGAAATTAAACAATATTTATGCGTGCGGAAAAGGCTTTCTTTCCACACCCATATGCGTGTGAAAAGAGTGATCTTTCCGCACCCTCGTGAGAAAAAATTTCTTTATTTTACTTTTAATGAAACAAGAGTGTTCTTTTACCCCCTCACAAGTGCCTAGTACCTCTTATCTAACGTAGACACTAGTTCTCCCCGCTATTAAATTTTATACACTAGAGGAAAAAAATATGAACTTTGTGGTGAGTCAGGGGAAAGAGCCAATGCATTCATAAAAATATTAAAATACTTATTTTCTTAAAACAACAAATATTTGACATTTGTGATGAACGTTTAAATAATGAGATTGCTGGGTTTTTAGTGTTGTCAAAGAAACCCTTCAGTGCTTAGGAGTTACTGTAGTAGCGCCGCTGTTGCTACTGTCACTAATTTGTGTATCCTAATTACAAACCAAATATTAACAGTTATCTATTGACTGAGAGCGCACTTACGTGTAATTTAAAACTATTGACAGCAATTAAGATCTAAGTCTAGGTATGTGATCCTAAAATTACTGCAATACCACTGATATTAGGCTTTTCTTTTTAAATACTGTGACATCCTGTATATTTCACACTAACAAATTCCCGGTCATTGCTGAAATGTCAAATGCACATTTCCAGCCCAGAATGTGTTTTTCGTTCTTTTATAATATTCAGCTTGAATATGAATATGAGAGAAATGTCACGTACCCTCATTTAGTTTTGCTTTTGTGCCCTGAAGCATAGGCGCAGGATTTGATGTAAAAGACAGTTTTGAAGCATGTTAATCTCATGGATATCTTCAATGAATCTGGATATATTAAATATGCTTAAAAATTTAGTAAGAGACAAAAAAGTATACGTTATGTTCGATATAATGTGCAGTGACTAATACCTATGGGAACGTTCAAGTATTACGTAACTCAAATTGTACCAAAATTCATACACTTCATACCACGGTTCTCGCGTTAGATAGATAGATAGATAGATAGATTTATTGTCATACGGGGACCTAACAACCTAACGCGTTATTATAGATTATAGAGATTTCATATTTTGGATACCCTCACAAATAGGGGGTGTGTTAGGGGGGGTAGCCAAAATATGAAATCTCTACAGTTTTAAATAACGCGAGAAGCGGGGTATAAAGTGTATGAATTTTGGTACAATTTGCGTTACGTAATACTTGAAGGTTCCCTATGCTGCTCTCGAATAAGAAGTTCCGCTTAGACGAAGTTACGCGAATTTACGCGAAAGCACCCGAATAGATATGATCTTCACCTTTTACCACACTTTGACAAATGACTCACTGCACATTATATTGAATATAACGTATAGCAAATTAGGAATTAAAGCACTCTGTACTGTAACTGAAACTTATTTATTAAGACTTAATACATAATTATTATATAGAAAATGTATATAAACAAAAATCATTTATTAAATCTTAAGAAATAAGTTTCAATTACCCTACAGAGTGATATTTATTTTATGCGCTGTGACGTCAGAGTCGCATTCTTAGATTGACACGAGTACACGGAAAGAAATTAGTGGGCTCTGCGCTATACATTATAAGATATTTGGTAACAGTGGCAAATTATAGTGATATAAGCTATAGATTATAAGGGACACAATAAGTAATAATGTTAAAAATAAATTGGAAACGATTATATATATTACAGACACGATTATATTTATTACAGGCACTATTATAAATTTACAGAATTTTTATTATATTATAAAAATTATTAGCACGGACAATAATTAAATCTATTTAAGCTATAAATGCCATACTATTTGTTATATTTTATTATTCACTAAACAATTAAAGTATTTTATATAAATTTTTACACTGACTGCCATAATTGTAAGAGAAAGCCTTGTATTTATATAATAAGCGATTATAATTTGCTTGGTATGTGTGTTATAGCGCTCCTAGCTATAATTTTTTTTTTCCGTGTATAGTTTCATAACACCCGTTTTTAGCTCACGAGTACTAGTGCGCTAAAAACGTGTTATGAAACAAGTGCTTTATACAATTTTTTCTATTTTACTCTAAAATTAAAAAAAAAACTTACATTTAAATTGATGACCGATTTAGGGATTTTTGTTTTGAGTTGGCATTACAAGTTTGAAATTTATAGATCAAACGATATTTTATATCTTTTATAGTCTTCTCTTTTTCACTGCAAGTAACCAAGCCACAATTTTAACACGGTAATAATTAACTTAAAACACAATTTCGTAGAAGCTAAACCTAAAAGCGGGGTTAACATTTGCACGGAAAACGCCAAGCGATTGTCTTTTGTCCTGTAATGCCAACCCAAAAGAAAAAAGTACAAACCTCTTATAAACCTAGAAGAACACGCAACGTGCGTATAATTATGAGCTTATAAGAGTCGCAAAATAGAAATAATGAATTTTTCCTACGACCTAATGAGTAGTTAGTGCGTATTTACTATCCGTTGCCTATGACAACGGATGGGAAGTGAGGATCAGCTGATTTTACATACAAACACATAACCTAAAAGTGACAAACTAATATTAAGATAATTTTTGCGTTTTTTTTATGTTTAGATGTTAGGTCGTAGGAAAAATAATAGAGTGCTTTTTTTACTAGGCTGAGCCTCGTAAAAAAAACTCATTCTCGGTGCAAAATATACTATTTTCTAAAATCGCTTAAAAAAACAAGTAAAATACAACGAACTAATAACTCTTCTCTCTAGAATAGGCATTTCATTTGTAAAAACTGAAAAAATCGTAGCCAACATATACATTTGTCTTTCTTACTCGCACAGCTTTGTTCTAACAGAGACAACAATAACAGTTACTGGTAATTGTTATTGTTCAGGCCTGAATAATATTCAGTGAATATACCTACTATTTGTTTACAAATAAACCGAGATGTTGGCGATACTTTATATTAACGGTATGTGTATTCTAGAGAGAAGAGTTGTTAGTTCGTTGGTAAAATAACATAAGATTATAACTAGACTTCAAATAATATTTTATAATTACTATAAAAACACCGGTCACTGTTTCAAATGTCAAGTGCACGTTTTCCGCATCGGCGATGTTTTTCCGTCCTGCAGGCCTGCAAGTCCACAATACCTCGACGGAGACGATCCGAAGGCGCGCAAGCCACTCTCGCGTGCCATTGCGACTCGTGGTGATTCTTGATCAGTGCGATCGCGTTGGCGTTGGAGGAGTCTTTGTTATTGAAATTCAAGGCGCGAATAATACGCGGAATCTGTGCTTTTGTGCTGTTGTGTGTTTGTTTTAGGTTAGGTTCTATTGTTGTCTGTTCCTGAAAAAGGTTTAAAAAAAAAGTAAGTTACCTATATACTTTTAAAATAAATTTTTATTTAAATATTTTCTTTAAAGCTTCATGAAATTAATTAATTATTTTTTAAGGGCACTGTTATTTAAATACCCACTTTTTTATGTCATTTGTCCCATTTAAGGTCTTTTTTTTCAATAACTATTAAACGTGGGACCCTTTTAATTCTGAATTCGTAAAATGGATCCACTTCTGCTCTGAACCCCTCATATGGGTCCAGAACCTCAGGTCCTTATGGTAAATAAGGAACAGGCAGGATTTCTTTAGCAGGAAGTCATTAGTTAATGCGTTTTTGTTACTAATTGCCCATTGTTAACATGTTATTATTGGTATTTATTTTGAATTTAATTGAAATAATTGGGAAAGGTTAGTGTTTCTGACATGTTTATAATAATTATATCAATAATTAATTCAAATTTTAAAAATAAACAAAATTTGAAATACGCGCAATTGAAATAAAGATAGTAATTTTTCATATATATTTTTTTTTAAACTATTTCTTGCATTTTCGTTTGGACTTTTATATAAAGCTTTTCCCTTTTAATAGGTTTTTTGAACCGTGACAGTGTTAATAGTTATTTATAATACAAGTGCGAAATGTTTTCGATTGAGTAGGTTTTTAGAAGCCGAGAAATTGCTCTCCAATCAAATCGCTAAAAAAAAACAATTAAATCGTTTCTTTTGCCTGCGGTTTCATTTTCAAATAAGCTTAGTGTTTTGATTAATTTGTGTTAAAGTGTGTTTGTTATGAAAATTTTAATACTTCTGAACCCCTTCTTTGAATATTATAAATATTGACATTGATTTTACAATTGAAATTTTGTGTTTGTGATTTATTTTAGTGGATGAATTCAGATTAACCGGTTAACCATATGTTTTGAGGTTATGGTATAGAATAAATACCTATTTGTATGAAATGATTGTAATACTTGTATATGTATAGTATAGTTCAAGACCAAAAATGACCAAAAGCTCATTTTCCTTTAAAAATATTACAGTAAAGGTAAAGGATCTCATTTAAAAAGGGGTAAAAACATTTTTTTTTTCAAAAAAATATCATAATTTTTGAAAAAAAAATATATGCAGGGTATTTTATGAAAAGAGGTACTAAATAAAAAAAAATGAAAAAGTTTCTATATGGAATGAGCCATAAAGGAGCTACGCAACTCTTAAGAGTCCTTCTGAAATAGGATTTTTAATTATTATCTCTGGAACCCTACGAACTACAGCAACAAAATTTTGCAATCCCTCAAGATCCTTCGCATCCCGTCATTTTCTAACGATAGAATTCAATTGGGTGAACATGTTTCAATGAAAATTGTAAATTAAGCTTTTGTTTTGTTATGTTATTTTATTTTATTTTTCATTGTTATTATGTTTAACGAATGTACAAATCATCAAAGGAATGTTTGTTGTCAACTGTTTTCGTTATAAAGTCTTTGTCGAGATATCTTCTTTAATTTGTGGACGTTTTGATGTTTTTAAATCAAATAGATACTTTGGTATTGCGATCCACACAACAATGAGGTAAATGTGACATATTTTTAAATTTTTTACTTTGACAGGTCAGGGTTCAAAATTTTGCCGTCAGTATCAGATGCCCACAAATCAAAAAGCCGATTACTATTAGTCAGATTATATTTTTTTTACATTTGTTTATGTGCTAAATACGAATTTGACAGTAAGAAAGTTCGCTGATCTCATAACTTTTTCAAAAAACTGCAAAAAAGATGCTGACCAGTTAGCTGGAGATCTTCAAAGTTCTCTAGCACGTAAATTATTGCATTTTGGATTTTCTCCACGGACACTTTTAAAATCAGAAATTTGAAAACGATAATATATCCAAAATGTAGTCAAACCGCGGTTTTTCAAGATTTTCAAAATCCTCTAGAACCTAAACAATTGATTTTTGGGAGTTGTGCCCTTATAAACTTTTGATTAGAATATTGAGAAATATAACATATCCAAAATTTGGCCAAATCTAACTGAAACCACTTTTACATAAGAAGGAAGCGAGGTACTTTGAGCTTTTTCATTAATAAATTCGTTTTCAGCGCTCAAAAATGAGTAAGAAAAAATATTCTGGTTAATAGTTATTGAAATTTTTGTGGTCCTGTGTTACCGTTGATAAAACTCATTCTGTTGTTGGTAATACTTATTTTGTTGTTGGTAATCCTAATCTGTCCCTGATAATACTTATTCTAACGTTAATGGACAGCAGTCCAATACGTTAGTCAACATAAATTTAGGTCTTCAATACCAACCCAAAAGGAAAATTCCCCAAAAATATTATATTTGGATTTTATCACAGTACAACAAAAAATGTGCATGATATGCAAAATTATTAAAGAATACATAAAACAGCTTATTAAACACAAAAACAAGTACAAAATCTTCACACACAACGGGGTATTATCAATGACTGTCAAATAAAGGAGTAGGTCATAAGTTCCCTAGGAAACCTTAGACCTACTGCACACAAAGCTGTGTTATAAAAATAAAAAAAAAATAGTTTTTTACTTAAAAAATAAATAAATATCTTACCTTCATGTAATTTAAAATAATAATAATAATAATAATGTATAATCTAAAATGTTATTTTTACCTAAAAGATGCATAATTTTATTTTAAAACAATAATAATTATAGTTTTATCTCTTTCTGTAGAACTTCTCTCTTTATCTAATCTAAATAGGCGGCAGTTCATTAATTAAGCCTTTCTGTCGGCACGACCAAATAGCTCCTTTACTTTGTCGTGCCAATAATATTTTCCTTTTTAAATTTCTTTGTGATATATTTTCATACTACTGAACCTGGAAATTTATAGTAATATGTCACACGAACTTAAAACGAATTTAAAAAAACCTAAACCAAAAAATAATTTGGATTATATTATTCAGTGAATAATATACACGTGCTCCAAATTTCAAGTTGAAGCGGTTTAAAAATTGATGGATGAGTACTTTTGATACGCCCTGCATAAAATCACACAATTCCCTTTCTTTATTTTAATCTGATCTTTCCTAAATGATCCCAGTATAAGGAAGCAGAAAAAAATAAATGGTTTTTTTCGTGATTTTATTGTTTTCCAATACTTACTTACGAATTATATGTCTAATAAAGTATCTTTTTTTATACAAACTGCACAAAAAAAAACGGATTCTTTGTACAAAGCATACGTGTCTTTAGATATATTCAAAGCCATATTCTCTTTTGTTAGAACCAAGAATTTCTTTGAACCAAAGTCAGTATCCTTGGATGAAGAACGCGGATCTTTATTCAAAACCCCGTGCTCTTCATTCAAGAACATTGACTTTGGTTCAAAGAAATGCTACCCTTTAAACAAGAGAATATGGCTTTGAACATATTGAAAGACACGTGTCCTTGGTTCAAAGAATCCTTTTTTTCAGTGTAGTGCTTTCTAAGTATCATTTTCTTGCCAAAAGTATGTAAACCAGGCACTTCAAAAATGCCATATTCGTATTTAATATCCTTTTTTCATATTTGAATATAATTATTCTATACAATACGTGCGAAATTGGTTTTTCCTACGATCCCCTATGAAAATGACATTTAGCACACTCTTTTGTTCTTTAGAAAACGCCTCATATCGCACTAGTTTGATATTTTTATATCACACTCTTGTGATATTTATGTATGGAGGTTTGCCTAATTTTATTTAAATATTTACCTCGTAGATTCTACGAATTTTATTCACCTTTTTTTATAAACAATTACTGTCTTGTCTAGACAGTCTAGATCTCAACTCAAGTTTGCATTTATTTAGGAATAGGCAACCTATTAAACAGCTATGTATTGTATTAAATATAAAACCAATACAACTAAAGCTAAATGAAAATCATATTTCCTGTTTGACATACCCACATATATAAATTTGTATGCTATTTATAATTATTTTGTGCTTTGCTTTTCTTAAAAATAAAAATTAGAAAATTTTAAAATAAGAAACTTCATATTTTTTCGGGATCGAAGGAAAAATAGTGTACATAACTCGTTGGAAAGTGTATTTCATACGCTCGTGGGGTTTCCTCTCTCGCCTGGCGCCTCGTTCGTAAACCTTCCCACTCGCGTGAAATATGCCACTTTCCACACTAGTTAGGGAACGTTCAAGTATTACGTAACGCAAATTTTGATCATTTTGGACCCACCCTGTAACACTATTTTCCTATACCATTATGATAGGAGTAACACTCCAAAATGACCCCCCCCCTAGGAGCGTTACGTTCCCTTATGTAATATACTATTTACGTACTTTGCGTATATTCAAACTCGGACTTCGTTCTCGTGTATAAAACCATCACATATAACACGTGTTACATTTTGGTTTTACTGAATATATGTAAACCTTGCTAAAAGCACTAAAATATTTATAAGTAATCATTAGCATTAACAAAACTCGTTCATAACACTTATTAATTTTAATAGTTATGCTTTTTCATTTACTTAAAGCACTAAAGCTCTTAAAGCTTTGCGCGATGATATAAAATAGCTTTGGCGTTTATTAGTAATAAATCATAACTTATATTCTGAAATTCTATATTTTTCATATAAAAGTAAGTACTGTAAAAATAAGTACTAAGAGGAAAAGTAAAGCTTTTTTTTACTAGTCTGTAGAATTTACGGACGACGCGAAGCGGAGTCCGGAAACTACAGACTAGTAAAAAAAGCACTTTTCCTCTGAGTGAAACATACTATTTTTTCTTCAAGCATCCTATATATTTTTTTTAAATATTAATTTTTGAATTTAATTTATTCAGTAATAAAGTATGTTTTTTATTAAAATAGGCCAATAAAACCCTTTCGAAATGAACTTAAACCTTCCTTTGCTTATTTAAATTTTTTTTTCGTAGGCAAAATCGTACACTTTTCGCGATTTCGATGGTAACTTGTCTAATGTAGCAGAGATTTGTAGGTGTATAAACCATATATTCTTCAATCATTTTTAATCAATTTCACACAAGGTTTTTGCACAGAATCTTGAGTCAACCACCTGTTTACATAATAAACAAACAAGTTTGAAGTATGGCTGTCAAAGTCAAAGAGTGCTGCCTCCAGTGGTGGTTTTGCTAACTAACTTTTTTTACGGCGTACAACAATCAACTCATTTCTTTACTGTAAAAAAATAGATCACTTCTAACTAGTGTGTTCAGTTATAAAATATGAACATTTTAGTACGCTTGAAGAAAAATGTTTTTTTTTAATATTTCCTGAAATTTAATAATTACTTTCCATATTTTAAGAAAAAATCTGCAATTAGTATAGATATATAGCGGGCTCTAAATAATATAAATAAAAATCACAATAAATAGCTTTTTTGGATAAAAGTTATACTTAATTGACTTTTTAAAGGGATTTTATGAATATCGCTTTAAACTCCAAATATAGGTTGCAAATCCTTTTAAAGTCGTCTAAGTTCAAAACTGTATAAAAATATCATAAAATAAAATGTTTATTCTTCTTTTATGAGAAAAGAAGTTCGCTTTAAGAAAAGTTTACCAAAATATTAAAAATATTATACTAAAAATACTCGGTAAAAAATAAAGAAATAAGAACACTGAATGAAATTAATAAATTTACCAAATATTTTTTTAACGGTAAAATTATTGGATTTTCTAAATTTTTTACCGTATATGGTAAAAAAAACCTCAAGCTTCGGTTTCCTCCCAAAGTCGCAGTAACTGACGACTGCGACTGGGTAACCGCGACTAGGTCGTCACGACCCTACCTGTTTTCCTCGGTCTCATCAGTCGCCATTTTTTTAGCTGGCCATTTTATAAACAGATGTTTGTTTGTTTGCGAGTTTATGCCTTTCAATCAGTATGCATATCTCTAAAAAGTCGGTTCTTTTAATGTTTCTGAATTATCAAGCGGAAGAGGAGAATGTCCTCCTCTTATTAATCATGAAGGGTAAAAGTTAATAAGATGTTTCATCTGAGAGAGGTGGATTGATTTCAAGCAATTCTAATTGAATGAAACAGTGAAAGGCACTTGTCACAGCGGAAAACCACCTGTTTCACCGTCAAATTCGTGACGAAATAGTCGTGCGTCTGCTCGCGGAGCGGTCAAGCGACCGGCGACCGGCGACCAAACGAACGGCGACAGGTAGTTCGTAGTAACGACTCGGCAGCAGCTAGGAAAACAGGGACTTTTAAATGCATTGGAGATGTCTTAACGACTCGTCGCGGCTAACCGGTAGCAGTCGTTAGCAACTGCGACTTTTGGAGGAAACCGTAGCTTCAGGCCCGCAAACTGTAGCTGTTCCGTACCGAGACTAGCACCCAGCTGCCATATTAATATGATATAATATAAATAGATATTTTTTCCAGGAATTAAATGTCGCTAAAATCGAGATTAAAATAATATCTATGTCAAAGATTCTTTGTCGAAGAATATCATTTTATTCCAACACAAAACTACACAAAATTGTAATTAGAAATAAAATATTTAAATACTTGCATGACTATATACATTCTCTGGAAATGACACTATTCTTCAATGGTGTCAACTACCTCATTAGAATAAAGAAATCCCTGAAGCAATTTTGGGATTTGATTCAAAATATTAAAGTTCATGAATACAAATTAGAAAAAGAAGAGTTGACTTTTAAGTACTCTTCAAATACGAGTTTTTAATATGCAACTTTATATACTGTAAAATAAAAAAAAAATATTACGCATGGTTACCTTTATATACATATTTATGATAAATTTTTATTATTGATTAAAAAAAAACAAGTGGTCAAAAAATTATATCTAAGGAACAAGGATCCCAAATTTCGGCCAAATCCGTCACTATAGTGCATTCAACTTGCCTTGAATATGCGCGGTTAAATATGGTGTTTTTATATAAAATAAAATAAAATTTTAGTTACATTTTTGAGGTTATTTTACGCATTTTGCGTAATGCAGCATTTCCTATGTTAATAAACCTAAAATTAGCGTTTTATGTTACAAAAATAGAGTAATAAAATAAACATGATCAAATTTAAATAAAACAGCAGCTTTTTAGTTCTACTACACATATCTTAATTTATGTTTCCGGATACTTGTTATAAAAATACATTGTGTTAAAATGACTAATCATTTCAATGTTAAGATTATTTTAAAAAAATGTAAGTTTTGTCAAAAATTACAACTTTTTTTAGCCTAAAAACACTTTTTTCCTCGACAAAAAAAGTTCATGACTAAAAAAAAAGGTCCCACCCGTTCTCAAAACTCAAAAAAAAAGTTAATGACTAAAAAAAAAAGTCCCGCCCTTCATGATATATGCTAGTTTTATATTTTGAATCCACGAAATATGCAAGTTTTTTGAAAATCCCAAAGTAATGCAACTTTTATATTTTTAATCCATGAAATATGCAAATTTTTTTATTCTAAGGTTTAAAAATCCCAACTTTTATATTTTTAAGCCATAAAATTATTTAAAACTTTTTTTTCCCAAAATTAAAAATTAATTATTTTATTTTTTTTTAACCCATGAAATATGCAACTTTTATGTTTTTAATCCATGAAATATGCAACTTTTTTGATTTCAAGATAGGTGGGGGGGAGGCTCCCCCATCCCTCCCATAGCTACGGCCCTGCCTAGGGTATAATTTAAAATATTATCCCCCACTGCCACCGTGATGCCGCCTTGCCGAATTAAAAATAAAAATTGAAAAATTAGTAGTAGTTGTAGTTGTTGTTGCACATTTAAAATTTTATATCTCATCTCGTTTAAAAGTTCCGGGTGCCATTTAAAAGTCCAGACCTGGTTAATATAAATAGCCAGACAAATTTTAAAATTTAGTTGCTAAATTCTTAAATTTTTAATTGAGGACACTCGTTGGATTTTTAATACTGAATGTTATTTGTTAATACATATTTTTCATTTATATCGCCACCATTGGTATTTAATACTTTACTTGTGATATTAAATACTGCAATGTGTGTATTGTATACAAAATTTTGTCATACTACCATAGAGACCGTGCTGGTACATATGAATCCCCACGCAACATGTATTTATTAATACTAGCATGTTATAGTAAAAATTACTGTCACATTTCGTAAAGCATATCACACTTATAGTATGGTATACTTTAAGTTGTTGTTAAATTGTATTACTGATCTAGTTTAAAGTATGTTACAGTATTCAGAAAAATTAAAAATACAAAATAATACCAAAGTTTTGATTAGTAATAATATAAAAATTTCAACCACACACAATCACACACTGACAAAATAATCGATCCTTTTTTTATTTTTCTCTGTATTATTACTAATCAAAATTTTGATATTATTTACTGATTGTTATTTTACTAAATACTGTAACATACTTTAAACTAGATCAATAACACAACAACTACAACTTAAAGTATATCAAACTATAACTGTGATATAATTTATCAAATGTTACGGTATTAATAAACACATGTTGTGTGGGGATCCAAATGTACCAGCACGGTCTCTATGTTGGTATGACAACATTTTATATACAATACACACATTGCAGTATTTAATATTACAAGTAAAGTATTAAATATCAATGGTGGCGATATAAATAAAAGATATGTATTAATAAATAACATTCAGTATTAAAAATACAACGAAATTTTCTGACTGCATGTCAAGTTATATTCATCTTGGTAAAAATACTCAAATGTACTATAATGAACAAGAAACAAACTGTAAAGACAAAAAATATGAATAAAAGCTTTCTATTTCTATAAAATTGTACTGAGGCTCTTTGTGTTGTATCGTGGCCACGATTGTAAACAAAGTTTTTTGTTCCATAGCCGTGTTATATCTTTTGTTGCTTCATTTTTGAATCTTCGTATTTAAAATATGCATAGAATGCAAGTTTACAAATGAAAGCAATAAAGAGAATTAATTATTTTTTGAATGTTATTTAGCTTTAAAGAATTTGGTTATGTATTGCCGTTCTGAGCAATAAGGTCCTGGCTGGACCAAGCAAATCGAAAACCGACTGGTTGCTGGAAAAAGGAACGACTGCTTTCTTTAGCCCTTAATGGAGCTCTCTACAACTAGAATTATGAAACAAAAGACGTCTACCCTATCTCTATCTCATTTGTGCTACACTTTCCAGCTTACCAAATAAATACTGTATTTGTTTTTCATACAACAAATACAGTATTTATTTGGTTGGCCGGAAAGTGTAGCACTGAGCGACAAACGAACGAACATAGCTAATGTGAATCTGTAGAATAAGATAATTCTACTAAAATTTAGATGGCGCCAGTAATTTCTTTAATAAAAATAATAAAGTTACACTTTTCGCCCGGCCAAGTAAATATTGTATTTGTTCAACAAAGAACAAATACAGAATTTGTTTGGTTGGGTGGAAGTAGGAGTGTATGTATGTCTTCTATCCTTTTTGGGTAAAACTTTTGTCCCTGTCTAATCTAACGGGAGAAATCGCCATTGCTCTCGGTTGATTTCTACATTTTTCTTGCATCAAACTCTCGACCTTGACAAATTTAGGGATGGCCCAAAAATATGTTTATGAAAAGTATTTTTGTACTTCCAACAAGTATCCAACAAAGGAACATTTTTTTTTTCTTTGTGTTTATGCCAATAAACATTTTTTTTATTATTTCCAAAGTAAAATTGCCAGTTTTTTATAGTGAATATATTGTTTTTATAGTTTACCGTTAAATATTTAATGTTTTTATCCGCATTTTAAATATTTAAATATAATTTGGAATACATACTTGTTCGCTTATACTTATACAATATAATATAATATAATATATAATTACGTTTAATAAAATAACGTTTACAAACGCTAAATTAATTATTTTTTTGTCGGAAGTGCTTGTTATATTAGTCGACATAATAAAATTATGCCTTAATAAAACTGTAAAATTTTGTTGTTTAAAAACTACTTTTATTACTATAATATTTATTTATTGTTTTATTTTATTTACTAGAGTGTTTAAAATAAATTTAAACAATTTTTTTTTAGAACCAAGTTTATTATTATTATTTATAACAAAAAATATATACACGGTGTATTTGAAATAGGGTCCGAAATTTAAGGGGTGATTCTTTATCAGAAAATATGACAAAAAGTTCCTATAAACAATGTTTATTAAACATATGTCTAAAAGTGCGTCGTAAGGGAGCTACGCCCCTTTAAAGTGGCTAAAAAAATCGGTTTTTATTTAATAACTTGGGAACCCTTTAAGACATAGCAACGAGGTTTTGCATGTGAACTAATCTTAATAAGGCCCATCTTCGTATGTTATTTTCATGTACTTATTTTTACCAGGGGCGTGCGAAACGAGAGGGCCTTATCAGTTTTTTATCCCAAACTTTTTTCTGTGTAACTTTTTTGTGATTTTATTGTTGGTATTTGATTCAAGTCAAACTACATAAAAAGGTACTCTTGTTGAAACACTGTAGGACCAACCGTTTTCGAGAAAAATTTATTTGAAGGTGAAATTTCACAGTTCCTGGACGAAAAATTAAATACTAAAACGTTGAAAACCAAAATTTTAAGTTTATAGGAACTTTTTGTCATATTTTCTGATGTAGAATGACTTCTTAAATTTTGGACCCCATTTCAAATACACCGTGTATATTTTAGGTAAGATGTTATTATAATTTTCACAGATCTTTAATCACGTTTTTTTTTTTGTTTAAAGGATAACGAATAGTACGACCGATATAAAAATTAAAAAAAAATCTATGAAAAGAAAGGCCCTATTAGTTAAAATAAAAATAAATGTAAATGAAAAAACGGAAAAAAATTAAAAAATAAAAACATTTTATAAAATTTAGGAGTCAACCTTAAGGTGAAAGACAACCTCAAAATTTTCAGAAAACATTAATGGTATATTCCAAATTTTTGGAAAAATTATTTTCAATAATTCACTATGAAAATATTTATTTAAAAAAGTTTTAATTATTTAAAAATGTTAATTAAACCTAATTATTATGCACTATTTCTATAATTTAAACCGAAATCATCGGGTTATTATGTTTAAATTCCAATTTTCAAATTTACTGAAATATTAGCAATTTGCAAGTAGATTGCTAATTAAGTGCCGAGTCGACAAGCTTAATTGTCCACTTTAATGTCTAAGATACTAGTTTTGAAATTTTAATTATTACTCTTCTCAGTTTAGAGCCAAGAAGAGAGAATTAAGAGTATTTTGTGTATAAAAACATATTATAGCCTCTAGTACTCTTATTCTTATTACCATAGTTATTCCTTCTCTTCTTGTTCTTCTTTTGCTTCTTTTTAAAACTCTTCTTTTTTTCCTTGTCTTCTCTTAGATGTCGATATAATACGTCACACAAATTGACCAAAATTCATAGACTTCATACCCCGTTTCTCTCGTTATTAAAGGATGTAGAAATTTCATATTTTGGAAGTAAGAATAACTCTACTCCTAAGAGTAATTTATAAGATACGAAGGATTTAATATAATCGCAATTTGTTTGATTGTAATTTATAATCCATTTATAATGTGTGAACGACGTTCACTGAAGGTATCAAAATATTTAAATTTTTTAATTTATTATTAAATTTTAAAGACCAGTCGACATTTAAAGATGTCCCCATTATGCCTATTATAATAAGTATTTTTTATAATTTTTATTTATATAGTTTTTATTTATGTGATATTTATTGCTTTTATACAAATTATTTATGACTAAATTAAGTGTTAGAATTTGTCATCTCTTTATCTATAAACGACGTCAAGCTAATTTATAAAGTTGCGATATTTCCTAAAAATTAACATTGTACCAACTACCACCCTGGGGATCGATTCTGAACGTAGATGTGATGTGATAAATTTCCGTCGAAATGATATGGTAAATGTCCCAAATATAGGACACTTTTTCACGTTTTTACAACAAACAATATATTTAAGTAATAAAATCAAACAAATATTTTTTATTCGAAATTATGAACCTATTTGAATCACTGCGTAAGTATCATTTGCCACTTATATCGTAATTTTTAAGCCCTAATAACTAATAAACAGTCATGTGTCAGCAGCCACGAAATATATAGCTTTTTTCTAAGCAAAGTAAGTCAACGTTTAAATGAAAAATAATTTTTTTAATATTAGTTATTGTTAAAATGTCTATCAAACTCTTTCTAATTCATAATATTGTAGTTTTATACCAATTTAAAACCTTTTTGATGTTATTTTTAAGATATGTTTATATTAATACGGTGTCCGATAAATAGGACAATAAAATATAGACAATTCCATATATCGGACGGCCGTCCGATATATAGTATATTGTAGATGTATTTTTAACTTCCAATATAAGATAAAGGAATTTTTTTAACAAATGTTATATACAATGGTTCTAAGGAGTATAAAGGCATTTTTAGTAACTGTCCGATATTTGTGTCTACCCTATAATTTTGTAAGACCTAAATATCGGACAGCATAAATTAATGCAATTTCCACGGACTTGCAATATTATCTGGATGATTATTTGAGTATATCGCCAATGTTTTTTGTAGATCTCAGCTATAGTTAATAATAATCATGCAATTAAGCATTTCTGTTCATAGAATCGTTATTTTCATTCTCTCATTAATTTTAAAAATTTCTTGTTGTTCTTGTTCCATAAATGTATGTTATATTTTTTTTCTTGTTTTATTAGAACAGAAAATAATTAAGAATAAAGTATTTTTTTTTGCCAACGTTTCGGTCTTTAGTTAATTTTAAAGAAACATTAGTCAAGTAAAAGCCTATAGGTATTCTATAATAATAATAATATAAAATTTTATAATGTTTTTTCATAAAACCTACAGCAAGTAAGTTTATAAAAAATAATGAGAAGTATATACATTTGCATTATAATAATAAATTACTTATTTTTTAATTTATTCATTATACATAGTCCAATTATCGGACACGGGACACAACTAGTCCGATATTTAGGACACTGTCCGATATTTGGGAGGTTCGTGCTTTTTTCCGTATTTTACTTAATATTAAAAAACTATCAAAAATTAATATATATTTAATTAATTTTTTTGATAAATGAATAAATTTGAAAACTGGAAATATACATTATATAGTTATTACGGTTCATATGTAATTTTAACACACCATCAAAGTCCGAAATTGCTCTAAAGTGTCCGATATATGGGACTTTTTACCTTATTATCATATCACGCCTTTTTTACACATTTCAATATTTCGGTATTTACGAATTTCAAGAATTAAGTTCCTTGCTAAGAGTTTTGGCTAATCAAAACCTGATAGTTGTTGTTATAAATGCATTTAAATTTAATTGGAACGAAAACGAGGAACGTTTATAATTTTTTTATGTGATTTGCCTCAGTAAGGCTATTAAATGGATTTGTCCATTGTAAAAAATTACGTGGAGGCTCGTCGTTTTGGTTTTCAGCGTTTTAGAGATCTCCTATGACCTCCAATACTTCATTTAACCTCTTGTCTACTAAATTATTAAATTCTGATAATAAAAAATATTTTTTTTGTAAAAATAAGCTAAAAATAGGAAGTTAATTCAATACTAATGTATATTTCGTTTAAATTTTTATTTTGTACAAAAAAATGGTATGTATCATATTTGTAATAATAGGGCATACCTAATAATGCAATTTATTGTATGATTTCTTTTTAAACAGTAGTTTAATACAAAAAAAAGGAAATAATATAAAATATGTAGCTTTTACCTTATTTTTATTCATTTTGGGACGTAAAATAAACCAAATTTTTTTTTAAGTTTTAGGTTTTTTTACGGCCGCCCTGTATACTTAGTTTACGCATGTTTCATAAAAATTATAATTGATGGATATAACAATAAGTGCCTGATAGGTTAGAAGATCATTTTTACATAGCTTAATCCTTTTAATATATTAACTTCTAAGTTACAGAGCTCTACAGGACTTTTACTCTCAAAGATATTTAAAGTCAAACGATTGATGAATATCCTTTACCCAGTTCTGACTGAAAGGACTTTCCTTAATTAACTCTTTGAGCATAAAATATCGCTTTAATTTTATTTTAGAGGTTTAGAGCTATGCGTTGAACAAACGGGTTTTTTCTTATTTGAATTTAACACGGAAAAAACAATTCTTTTAAATTTTCTATAGACTTTTAATTATTTTTTATTTATAGGTTAAGTAACAAAACAAGATAAGGGAATGTTCAAGTATTACGTAACGCAAATGTTGGTCATTTTGGACCCCCCCCCCCTATACCATTAACATGGGCGTAAAACTCCAAAATGACCCACACCACCCCTAGGAGCGTTACTTGAACGTTCCCTAAATGACTACACTGGAAATTTGTTACCGTATTAAATACTTTAGAACAACGTTATGTTTTACAGTAACAACTTGTATTTAATAACTAAAGATGCTATAGGTTTCAGTGTAACAACAATATACACGGTGTTTGGTGTCTTTTGGCGGAAAATAAAGGTAATGATTCTAAATCACAAAATATGAAAAACCAACAAGGGAACATGTCCGGAAATAAGCCCTAAGGGAGCTACGGCCCTTCGAAGAAGGATATATTGAATGGGGAACAAAATAAGAGCACCAATAAAATGTTAATGCTGCAAGGCGATTCTTAAATTAAAACTAAGCAAAAAGGTATGATTCACCGAAACACCTAAATTTAATATTAAAGGAGTAATAGCCTTTAAAAAAGTAAAATTTTTGAAAGCACAAAATGTTACTTCCTCTTTAATTTTTCTAAAAACGATTGCTTCTACAGTGTTACACTTTATGTATATGACATTTTTTATATATTTTTACTTAAAAATCAATAAAAAAAATAAATACACATAAAAACACCGTTACAGAGGGCGCAACTCGAATTTCAGCGCCCACAGGAAGCGTAACAAAATACTTATAAAAATTCGTAATATATGAAACTTATAGAGAATTTCAAGAGCTACAAGTTTGCTTCTAACCACTTTTATCCTCCAATAAATAGTTTGGCTGAAAAATAAAAAAAAAACAATTTCACCTCCAACATGGCTATTTTTAAATTAACTCGATTGTTATTAATATTCATTAATCGGAATAAAATCAGTTATAACTCATCAACGTTGAAAATAAACACAGAAACATAGGCTTACGGAATAATTTTGCCGAATTATGAGGGAAATTTTTATAAAGGTCACTAAATCGAAACATTTGACGACTAATTTGTTACACACAACAATATTGAATATACATATTAACTATAAATATGTAAATATATATGTGTTTTTCGAAGAAAATAAAAATGTAAATATTTAAAACCTCGCGTCAACGATAGAATCGACGCGGCGCCTATGCGAGCACTGGAAATTCGCCGATGACTTAATATCTTAAAAAAAATGATCCAAACAAAAATTAACAAAATTGGTCATATGAATTTTAATCGTAAGATTCATATGCGCATATTCAGCAACTCACCCCTAAAATTCAAGATAGAGGACACCCCTTAGGCAAATCACCCGGTGAAAAACTAACAAGAGTATGCCGTTACCATCCACCACTACCCTTTAAAACATCAGCCCGTGTACATTTATTGCAATTTACATTTATTATTTGACTGGACTATATATAAAATAAGGAAAACCTGACGTTTTTGATTTATTTTAAAATATTTTTCTTCCATGGGTTAAGATCGTTTTTTCAGTGTTTTCTTCATTTGCATTAAATCTAAATTCTCATTTATCGGACTTATTTTTCTAAAGTTTGCTTTCGGGTTTAAATTAATTCTAATAAAGAGCAAAACCAGGAAAATTTGTCGTATAAAATACAAATTTTATATTCATTCTAAAAGTTTTTGAATGCTTGTTTAGATCAAACAAAAGACATTTTTCATTTAACAATTTTCGAAAACGATCGATAACTTTTAGCAAATAAAGACTACAGGGGAAAACGAAAAAAGTTTAGGAACGAAATTAAAAATTAAATGTCTAACAGATCTAACAAAAATATTGTATAAAAAATAATACATTCTTTAGAGTATATTCTATATATTGTTACAGGGTGGCCACGGAATTTTATTTGGAAAATTCCCTGACATTTCCCTGACTTTTTCCTGATATTAAATATTATTTCCTGAAAAATTTTCATATTTTTCCCTGACATTTCCCTGACTTTTTTTGGTTTTAAGTTAAAAAATATACGAAAAAAAAAACGGATAAAACTATAAAATAAAATTCCAGGTTTTTCAATAAAATTCCCTGATTTTTCATTTTTTTTTTCAATAATATTCCCTGTCATTTCCCTGACAAATTAAATTCCCTGATATTTCCCTGACATTTCCCTGACTTCCCTGATTTCCCTGACATGTGGCCACCCTGTGTCATTATGAAGCAAAATAGCTTTATCCAATACATATAGATAATAAGACAATTACCAGCTTTATTTTAAATAGATTAACTCAATAATAACCCCCGGGTGGCTTTTACTTTATTGAGTGGATAATTATTTATTTTACCCACTCAACTGTCACTTGTTAAATTATTTTCTTTTAAATGTCATTAAAATTTTTAATAAAAATATGAATTCCTAAGCTATTTATTGCATAAAACCTTGTATGGCACTCATGGGTAAACCGATATTGCCCTCTAGAAAATTAACCTGCTTGGCTGACAGGTTAATTTTCTCATGGGCAATATCTTAGTTTACGCACTAGTACCATAAATAACTATTATTTCATCGATCAGAAGACCTTACAATTACGTATTATACTATTCACAGCGCGTGTGCTATTTCCGGTAGTTTAGAATTTCCCAAAAATCTCCAAAAAACGACCTAGAAAAAAAATTCTTGGATACAAATGTGTTTCATGAAAAAATAAGAAACTCTAAAAATGTCCATCTCTCTGTCCGTCCGATATCACGATTTTTGTTAACACGATAACTCCAGAACGAGTTATCCGATCGACTTAAAATTTTTACGAAAAAATAGGTTCTATGAGGGAAAGATCCCTATTTTTGCAAGTAATCCCCACAAAAAAAAAAACAAAAAAGTTATTAAAAAATAACTGAATATTTTTTTATTTTTTTAATGTTTTTGAAAAAAAAAATTATATATTTAAAAAGATTTTTTTTTTTGAAAAAAAAATTAAATTGCAATTTTGATCGTTTTTCCCGTGTAGTCTTTAAAATCATTCAATATAAAAAAATTGGATTTAAAATGTTATATTATTCATCAAAATTTAAAAAATAAATTAAAATAATAAATACATCAAATAATTATAAGATTATAATCTTGTGAAAGAAAACAAGAATTCATACTATCTTGCGTTCTGATAGGTTTAAAGTAACTTACGCTTCTAATTATGTTTGGGCTTCATCTTTATAAATAAACATATAGAGTTGAAAAAAAAACAAGCTTGCTTATCTATATCATATCTTTGATAGTTATTGTTTATTTATAATATCATTATAACGTAATGGAGACCTACCTTTTTAAAAAGGAGAAAAATGATGCAGGATTAGAGTAGTTAACGTTACTTGTATTAGGTATACCTAAATTATAACTTATGATCAGTAGTCGGCGAATTTCCAGTACTAGCATAGGCGCCGCGTCGACTCTAGCGTTGAGGCGAGGTTTTAAATATTTACATTTTTATTTCTTTTTATCTTGATTTTTTTTAATGATTCCATTTAAAGAGTAAGGTGGGAAAAAAAGTTATCAACAAATAAAAATTAAAAACTTTCGTATTCTTAAAAGATAAAAATCGAATGTTTTTTTTTTCTTTGAAAAACAGCGATATATATACGTATGTATAGTTAATATGTATAGTTAATATTGTTGATAACAAATTAGTCGTCAAATGTGTTGATTTATAAAAATTTCCCTCATCATTCTGCAATATTATTCCGTAAGCTTATGTTTCTGTGTTTATTTTCAACGTTGATGAGTCATAACTGGGTTTACGCCGAATACTGCTTATGATCTTATAAATATAACCTAGAGTTAAACTTGCTACTTACAGTTAGCGAATTAATAATCCCTACCTGCATAAGCCGTAGGGATTAACATCTTAAACTAAAGTTTATTCCATACTCCATAATAATATGGAGTTTAGTTAAATTAATTAAACAACATACTTCTTTGCAAGATTTCAAGCCTTTTAGGCCCGTTTTAAATATTATTTTGATAATTACTGCTGAAAATAGTTTGAGAAACTTTGGGAAACATAATGGTCATGTAAAAAGCAAAAACTCATTAGTATACAGGGTTATTCAGAAATAAGTTCGAGAAATTTAAGAGGTGATTCTACGTTAAAAAATATGAAAAAAAGTTTCTATAAAGGTGAGTGGCACAAAATGTTACTTCCTCTTAACTGCGTTTTTTTTTGAAAACGGTTGCTCCTACACTGTATGACATTTTTTATGTATTTTTACTCAAGGAATCTATATTTAACACAAACATCTCCAATCTTTTTTATGTGTATTTTTTTGTTTTTTTTGTAAAAAATATGGTTTCCTTGATTAAAAATACAATCCGGGATTAATAATTTTGGTTAGTTTTAAATGAAGAATCTTTTCTTTTCTTCCCCATTCAATATGTCCATCTTCGAAGGGCCGTAGAGGTTTATTTCCGGATATATGTAAATATGATAAATGTAAAACTTAATATGCCTACTTTCAGTAAAAGTTTCTTTAAACGATCTTTTAGTTACAATTCTATATATGAATCATAGAGAAGGAAAGAGAACCATTAGTCCAGCTTGCGCAAGATTATTTTGTGACAGAACGGGGCAGCGAAATGACGTAACGCAATATATCTGACCTTGCGCAGTACGCATCTCTATCAGCTGTGAAATGCTGTCAGTCGTAAAACAATTCATCACCCCAGTATTCATTTTCTTATCTCCAAAGATGCCCCAGTAAAAATCTTAAAATGTCCAAAAATAGAGATATGGCAAATCAATACTGGGGTGACGAATTATTAGTAGTTTGTTTATACCCCAGTTTATACTGTCAGTACTGTCAGATCGTCGTTTGTTTCTGTTCATTTTTCGATTTCTACTGTATTTGTTTATAACTTTAAACCTAACCTGTATTGTTGCTTTATGAAGAGCAAATGGTCAATCTCTGGTGTACTAAAAGTAGGTGTACAAAATCCCGAAACTCAAACACACCTCGAAAAATTCTTATAAAATAATTTTAAAAAACTATTTCGACGTTTCTTTGTAGATATTTATTGTTTTTTGTTGAATATTTTACAATTTTTATTTGATACACAAAACTAAGGTTAAAAAATACTCGTCAAAAACAACAATAGTAGTGCGCATGTGCAAGTTTATCTCAGATGCGCTAGGCACATTTATCACAGTATTCCGCAACGGCTTTGGAGGTCTTTCCTTGTCTATGATATGAATACAACAAGATGCCGGAATCATTTAAAGTGTTAAAATTAACCCATTAAAAAAAAGTTCAGCAAATTCTTTTTGACAATCAATGAGGTATTTTGTATCTTTAAATTTTTACAATCAATAGCCTTTTTAAGTGCACTGCAGGAGTGTGTGTATTTGTGGTTAATAATTATAATTATCATTTAATTTTATTTTAAGTTAAAGTATTTTTGCGCCATGTAGGTGTAAGTTAGTATTAGTTTTAAATAAATAATTATTCCTCTATTTAAAATGTAGTAAAACATATCTTATGGTTAAGTAAGAGTAGTCTAGCTAGACTTCGCCATATGTTATGTATTTTTATAAAGTATTTTTATTATTATTATTATTATTATTATTATTATTATTATTATTATTATTATTATTATTATTATATATTCCTGTGCTGGTTTTTCATGTTTTGTGATGTAGAATCATCCCCTTTTCTGCCAACTGACTGCAAACACCGTGTATAAATTAACACAACACATTAGTTATGCTTAATTGGAAGACAGTCGCATTGTTCAACAAACAAAGCATCTTGTGAAAATTTTATTCTTTAAGACAGTCTTCCATCTCAATTGTTTGCTTTTCTTAGAAATCAGCGGCATGCAGCCCAATTGCAGCGAATGTTTATACAGCAAAGTGATTTTCTATTTACTATGCATACATAGTCGTAGTAATAGAATGTAAATTAATTTATTTAAGTCGTACAAGTTTTATTACAGTCTTTGAAGTTTATATTTTAGATGATTGAAGATTGTCGAATATCTAGGTTTTTAGTTCCACTTGAACAAGTTATTGAATTATTTCAATTTTATAGAATTGTAAGTTTAATAATAGTTTTACTAAGAGGAAAAGTGAAGCTTTTTTTTAGTAGTCTGTAGAATTTACGGACGATGCGAAGCGGAGTCCGGAAACTACAGACGAGTAATAAAAAGCACTTTTTCTCCGAGTGAAACATACTATTTTTGCTTCAAGCTATATATTTTTTTTAAATATTAATTTTTGAATTTAATTTGTTCAGTAATAAAGCTCATTAGCTCATTTTAAATTTTTTTCGTAGGCTAAATCGTACACTTTTCGCGATTTTGATGGTAACTTGTCTAATGTAGCATTTGTAATTTCGGAGAGATTTGTAGGTGTATAAACCATAGATTCTTCTTCAATCATTTTTAATCAATTTCACACAACGTTTTTGCACAGAATCTTGAGTCAATCACCTGTTTACATAATAAACAAACAAGTTTGAAGTATGGCTGTCATCAAAGTCAAAGAGTGCTGCCGCCAGTGGTGGTTTTGCTAACTAACTTCTTTTTTACGGCGTACAACAATGAACTCATTTTTTTACTGTAAAAAAATAGATGACTTCTAACTAGTGTGTTCAGTTATAAAATATGAACATTTTAGTACGCTTGAAGAAAAACTCTATTTTTTTCAATGTGGGTGAATTTTGTGACACGAACCGAAACATGGCATAATCAAGCGAATGATTAATGCTACTATACGCGAGTGGAATACTATACTTTACGCACGGTCGTTTTAAATTTTAAACGATTTATTTTTACAGACCCGTGATTAATAAGCCTATTAATCACGGCCGTGGATAATAGTATAATATTCAATGAGTGTATAATATTTGCTATTAATCAATGATTGTGAATTTTTTGACACGAGCCGTTAGGCGAGTGGCCTAATCACGCGAATGGTTAATAGAAATTATACACGAGGAGAATACTATACTTTATGATAAAGTCTTTATCCACTGCTGTTTTGAAGTTTAAACGGTTTATTTTTACAGACCCGAGACTAATAGGCCCATTAATCACGGCCGTGGATAAAAGTATTTTTTCTTAAAAATAATTACGTCAATCCCAGTTTTCCTTTCATTTTTTCTAACTTTAACACCCAATAACTTTTTTATTTTAACAAAAATAGGGACCTTCTTCTCATAAAATCCCCTAAATTTTTTGAGTAGATCGTTCTGGAGTTTTTAGAAGAAATGTGACAGACGGACGGATAGACAGAGCTGCTTATGTTTTCATAAAACAAATATGTGTCTAGTACTTAAGAAAACTCGCCGCAAGCGGCTCTAAACTTGTACTCGTGCGCTAAAAACGGGTGTTATGAAACTAGTACTTTAATATACTATAAAAACCCTTAAAATCAGCCAATAAAAATACAGGACGTACACTTAGCTTCGTGTACGTCGGACCTACAAATAGCCTGTTCCTAAATTACATGGTTGTTTCGTTAAATTAACAAAAAAAATGTAAAATGTAAAATGTCGCATCAGAAAATGTAAATGAATTGAATTCTAGCAAATAATTGGTTTTGCGTTGTGGGACAGCTGGCGTGCAACGCAAACACTTTAATTAGTTCTGTTTGTGCAGACATCTAGTTAACCCTTTATTGCACATAATTGCTTTCCCATTTTGAAAATTTTCAAAATTTCGGAAAGCCTTGTATTCTTGAAAAATTTTCAAACATTTTTTTTGTGTATTTTTGCGTTTTATGACGTTTCATGTCGATATAAATCAATAAAAAATTGTCGCTCGGTCGATCGGTCGGTCTGTCGGTCGATCGATCGGTCTGTCCGGGAAATCTTGTGGGCACGATAACTTAAGAACGCTTTAAGCTAGAGACTTGAAATTTGGCATACAGGTATGTTACCAAAAGTTCTCGCTCGGGATTGTTTTTGGTAAACATTGGGATGCGGCAAGGGGGGCAAATGGGGCAAAATACATTTCTTTTAGAAAAATTTGAAAATTGCTATATATAGGTTTTCAAGATTGCTGAAATTGAATCTGATAGAAAAACTTTTCTAATTCCACCCCCGAGGGGGTGAGGGGGTAAATATTTTTCAATATTATTAATATTTTCTTCAAAATTGGTATAAAAGGGTTTTTGGGGTCGACGAATATAAATCTGATAATACTTTTTTTCTAATTTCACCCCCTGAGGGGTGGGGGTAGTTTTCGTGAAAATTTTTATATTGGGGTGAGGGCGGAGGTAAAAAATGGAAAAGCTCTTTTACTGGGCAGTGTATTTTATTTTGCAATGAAAAAAAATTATACGTCTTTTGACTTGCATAATTCATAAAAAAAAATTAATACATTTTTGTTTAAAACCATTGTGCATATAAAGAACAAAAACGAATACAAAACTTAAATAAACTAATATCTACTTACTCACTAATTATGTGTGGTACCTAATCAACAAAAACAATTTTTAGAACAAAACCAACACACTAACAAAATTCGACTTCAGGTAATTTTCAAAGTACGTGACATGATCACCTATTTAAATATTTACCGGTAACACTAGGCAACAAATCTCAACTTTTTTCCCCGATCAGAAAGTAAATTTTTCTTACTAATTCGAGGGCGTAGAAACCGAATCTGACCTTAGAAAAATTTCAGCATCTAAAATTTTTGAGTTATAAGTCCAGGAAAAATGACTTTTTTTTCAAAATCTTAAAAAAAAGAGTAGGATTTTGAAAATTTTAGGGTATATTAAAAAAAATACGAGGAACTCAAAAATATATATGCCAAGGACCTACTGCCAGATTAAGTACGCGAAAAAAAATAAAAAGCTTAAAATGAAAGTGCAGAGTTTACTTAATTGCTCTTTTGTGACAAAACTATCAAATCTGTATAAAAATTTTATAGGACTTTTTAGTTCATTTTTGACCCACTAGTAATGATTTTTGACAATTTTTAGCATGAGTACGTGGCGATAAGCTTGTCCCCTTCTTCTTACCCTCCACTCCTACTTAGTTTTGTCACATTATCCATTTTTTTTTAATATTTTTTTTATAATATCCCTATTTATTCTACCTATGAATTTAAAGTTTTCATGTTTTAAGTTGGGTATTTTTTAACTAATATTGAGTCGTCGAATCTAAATTTGTCCTCGGAATATTTTTAGCTCCCATGACTTTAGAACAAAAGAGGGATAAAATAATGATTTTTTAACATTTTTATCTCATTTTTCTCAGAAAACTTAGGTAATAGAAATATTTCGGTTTTAACGACCCAAAATTAGTTAAAAAATATATGACTCCAATCAGGGCAAGAAACCGTGTTGCCTAGTGCAATATTAGATAATATCATTTTTTGATAGATACTCCAACATAAAGAACAGTGTATTCAAGTGAAATCTAGGTGCCCATAAAGTTTGTATTTTGGTTATTACACTATTCACTATTCAAAAAACGTCCTAGACAAAAAATTCTTCGATACAAATGTGTTTCACGAAAAAATTAGAAACTTTGAAAATGTCCGTCTGTCGGTTTGTCTGATTTCACGTTTTTTGTAGACACGATAAGTCAAGAACGAATAATCCGATCGAGTCCAAATTGTCAGGAAAAATTAAGTTCTGTGAGGGGAAGATCCCTATTTTTTCAAAGTAATTCCCTCAGAAACAAAAACATTATGGGGGTTAAACTTAAAAAAACTGTAATTTTCAAAAAATAAAAAGATTTAAAGTAAGTTTTTTTATTTTTTTTTTATTTTTTTCAAAAAGAAAATTAAAAAAAAGAGTGCAATTTTAAAAATAAAATTAAAGAACAAATGTATTTTTTTATTTTTTTTTTTAAATATTTTTTAAATATGTATGTATGCAATATACTAAATATCTTTACGGATTGTTGAATAATTCAAGGGTCTTAATTCCAGTGTTCCCAAATGGGTACAGAATGCAATATAGGGTTAAACTGATGACGGACGATAATTGACCAAAAAAAGCGGAAATTGACGACGGCAACCATCATGATTAGATATTTTTGGCCGGAAAACCCACTTAATACAGGGTTATGCTCTAATTTACGGACAGATATGTTTACAAAACAAAATTTGTAATACAATTTAAATACGCAAAGAAATAGTATTGGATTTAGTTGCTAATTATTGCCAAACAATTTAACAGTAGCGAAGAAGATTTAGTGGGGGGAAATATGGTCGAAAATTAAATTTTTTTTTTAGTCTAAAATAAAAAAAAAAAGGTTCATATACCTATAAAAATTGCAACTTTTTCAAATTTCCAGATCCACTACTGCTAAAAGTACAACTTTTATTCCCCCGACGAAAAAGTTGACGAGTAAAAAAAAAATACCTAAATATGTACTTAAAAAAATATATTGTCAAAAAAAATAACAAAAAAAAATACATTTTTTTAAAGAGCTTTTTTAAAAAATAAAAATTATAATTATTGAAAATAATTTTTCAAAAAAAAGTTTTAAATTTTTTTACAATTTTTCATTTTTTTTTGTTAAATTTTATTTTTTCAAAAAAAACAATCTAAAAAAAAAACAAAAAAAATTCAAAATTTTTCAATTTTTTTTATTTATTTATTTATTATTATTTTTTTTTGTAGACCAATTTTTTTTCTAAAAAAAAGTACGTTAATCGGAATTTTCTTTCAGCATTTTTCGATTTTTTAAAAAGTTTAACCCCCCCATAACTTTTTTGTTTTTGGGGGGATTACTTTGTAATGTATTTTTTTTTATTATATATTTTTTCGCAATAAGAAAACAAAAAAAAAATGTTAAAAACGTTTTTTTTATTTTTTTTTTTTTTGTTGATTTACTTTTTTTTTCAAATACAATTTGGAAAATGCAATATAATATTTACTGTGAATAATATATAATGGAATGCGTAGCTTTACATATCTTCAAGGCTTGTTTTTCTCTATTTTTATGTAATTATATTTTGTAACTACTTTAATATATCACAAATAGAATAAATAATAATTTCTCATGAAACTCTAGAAAGCAATTTTTTGTTTGGTGTTTTGAATAACCCCACGTTGCATATACTGCAAGTCCATCTCGTACTGTGAGAATTTTTCGCAGTACTACATAGTACTCAGGGCCTGTGGTCACATTTTGCAGCCCCGTAAAATATGCCATCATAGGCAATTGCCTATATTGCTAAATTATTTGGTATATTTTAAATACCTAATTAGATAATAGTTATCCCCTTGTAGATTCTTCCCATAAAATTAAGGCTAAACTCCAATTGACCCAAAGCCGGAAGCTACCGGAAAGCCGTCATCACCAGACTAGAAATGAAGGACGTTTGACGTTTAACAATTTTAATCATTTTTTATTCAGTTTGCGTAAAATAGCATATTGTTTTATTATGAGAAAATGTGAAGTATTTTATGACCAGACTGCCGAGTTTAAAGAGTCAGAAAAGTATCTATAAAAGAGTTACAAAATGGGTATATCCATGATAGGTAACTCACGTTACAGCCGCAGGAAAAAATATACTTTCTTTTAAATATTTTATTAAATTATTATCTTTTAACAAACAATCTTTTATAGTAATAAATAACAAACAATCTTTATTAATAATGTAATAAAATATAACTGTTATTACGTTATTACGAATAAAAATGCAGGTTTTTCTTCAAACGTGATAATTCGAAACATGACACCTCTTGTGATACACTAATAAAACAGTTTATTTGTGTCAACAATTTGTAACAAATAAATTTTATTTCTGTCAAATAAACTATTTTGTTCCCTATAATAAATCATTTTGAAATTAAAATATTTGTTTACATGAACTAAATATTTATTTGACTCAGATAAAATTTGTTACAACCAAATAATTTAATTGGCCATATCCAAATAAATCCTTTTTATCATTGTACTTCTGTTAAATTTTATTAAAGTGATTAATCTTTTCTTTTTTTTTAATTACCATTCCCTTTGAGGGCAGTCTTCCATGGTTTAAATTACGACCATGTAATGTAGAGAACCTATATCGTTGTGTTACTTTCTTAACGTCGTATCTCCAAAAAATCAATTTTCGGTTCCTTGCACTAATTAACTGTATACGTAATAACTGATAACATATATAAAGTCTAATTAACTATTAGTTATTATTCGTTTTTAATAAGTAATTAGTTTATAGGTTAAGTTGCGGTCGAGTAAGTTTGTATAAATTACCAGTCATCATGTACAGAGATGATCAACATAAGTAACCCAAAGTCGATTATTTGGAAACGAGCTTGACAAAGTAATAAGATGATAACTACTTACAAATTACTTGCAGAAATATTTCAAAATATTTACAAGTAATGTTAAATAACTAAATAAGTAATAAATTAGTACCTAATAAAAATCTTACAAGTAATGTTTTGCAGAAAAGAAAAGTCCCTATTAGTATTTGACATCCAGTAAGTACTTTTCTTTTCTGCCGAGCATTATTTGTAAGATTTGAAACGGAGTTAACTCAATGCCACTATTAAAACTAAAAGAAAAGTAATCATGCTCGTCTATTTTAATCGACAAAAGTTATCCTGTCTATCAGAAAGCAAATAACCACAGTCAAATGAAGTCTGCGAAGTTTAAATTCCAGGTAAATGAGTGGGACATTTATTTTCCACTTAAGAAAAAACTGAAGATTTGATTATTTTTTATTATAAATGAAAAATACAAAGTTTACATCATATTATTGTCAGGTTAGTGTTTCTTGTGAACCGCTGGGATATCTTTTCACTTATTACCGACTGAGCAGCATGCGTATGTCGCATGTTAGCTGTGGAAAGAATATAAAGTGGGGGGGGGGGGGCAGATAGTATCCCAAAGACACTCAAAGGGTTAGATTACGTTGTTTTTCTTCTTGTCCGAAAACTTTCTCAAAAATATTATATTTCCACTAAAATAATTATATTTTCCTGCTTATAAATAATTATGGTATTTATTTTTAGTAATTAAATTCCCAGTTTGATTTTAAATCAAATAAACACAAAGAGAAAAAATCTAATATATCTAATATTTGTGATACTTCTGCAAATTTGATTTAGTACTTAATATGCTTGTGGATATACAAACATTTGAGCTACTTAATGTGCTTGTGGATATACAAATATTTGAGCCACTTGATCTGAATATTAAGTACCTATTTTTAGTAATAATTTATCCGTGTTTATCCAGAAGATGACATGGTCCTATAAACTAATATGCTTATAGGTATTACAGTTCAAATTTTTACTATAGTCAGCTACAGCTGCAATTTTTTCCCATTCTAAAACTCTAAAACTTCTGTTACACCTTTAATGTGGAAGATGTATTAAAAGTAATTACCTCTTGTTTATGATTCTCAGATAAAGTAACGAATGGTGATGGTATCCCTCAGTGATCATCTCTAACACCCATTCTCTAATTAGTGTTCTTAATTTATAGGCTGATTCAAGCATAATTATCACTAACTAATCTAAGCTATTATGTCCTTTTCATTGGTCAAAAAGAAAGAAGGCTTCTCTCCTGGCCAATAAAAATGAGCGAATGGCTTGAATTAACCATATTATGTATATTATGAAGTTAAAATTGTTTCAAAGTTTAAATAATGTTTTGTTTGTTGCAGCGTCAAGGTCAGAATCAATTGTTGTCGAGCATCGGAAGACAGCAAAAATTAGCAGCGTTATGAAAAAGACGCTCTCGTCTATTTTGATCGATGATAGTTGTGGCGTCTAATATAATCTATGTAATCGCGTTGGCTACGGCCCAGCTGGCGCGATCCGTCGCGACGACGAGTAGGCCATGACAACGCGCGAGGTCGTCTTGGATGGAGGTTTGCCGTGGGGTTTTCGCATACATGGTGGCGCCGATTTAAATCAGCCGTTGAAGATTTCCAGGGTAAGTTTATCGGTTTCAAAGTGGTTTGGGTTTTCTGGATTTATATCACTAATTCTAAATTTGGCGCTTGATTCCTATTCTTGTCTTAATCATTTATTGTTTATTTACCTCATTTTTAGGTTAGGTTTTAAAATAGCAGGTTTATTTACATTGAATTTATTGTTACTTATACGCATATACGTGAAGCGCTGGAGTCAACTTTCATAAGGCAATACATTAACGTTTTTAAAAAATGATGTATTTTTGCAGAAAAAATTGCGTTGTTTTTTCTTGTAACGTTTAAAAAGAATAGGTATTCTTCCAAAATATGCTTCCCTTTTTCCTCGCCTTTTCTTTAAATCTGTTTGATTCAGAATGGTTTTTGTTTTCGTTTTGTATACTGGTTTTTGGTTTTCGTTTTGTATACTGGTTTTTGGTTTTCGTTTTGTATACTGAATCAGTTTGATGATTGGTTTGTATACTAAATCAGTATTACTGCTATACTTACCTAGTTTAAATTTCTGACATAAAATCCTTAATGAATTATTTTGTTTACGTAATTTTTGAGGTTGTGTTTTGAAACGTTAAGTTTATTTACAAAACATTTTATATAACCTATATTTATACTATAGATAAGTTCTTTAAAGTATTACTCTTCGTTTTTAAAAAACGGAAAAGGTAGTATCATTTATCTTAAAACAGATTTCTTGTTTTCTTTTTTTTTTTTTTTCTCTGGCATCAAATGTTTTCTCTTTTTGCTTCGTAAATTTTGTTTTAAGGTTTATAAAAGCTCATTTTTTCGGAAAATTATTTGGCTTTAATATGCAATGCATATTGTGCATAAACATGATAATGTCACATGTATCAATCTCCATGTCTTGTTCCATCTCCCACTGGGAGGTTCTCCTAGGTCACGTACACGATCCTTGTCAAGTGGTTGCTGCAACACAGAATATCATAAATATGGTGTGGAATATTTAGGACATTTAGGCGATAAGACTGCTGAATATAGGGCTAGATGCAAAACAATATGGTATCATAATGAGTAGTCGGCGTTAACTCAGTTATGACTCATCAACGTTGAAAATAAACACAGAAACATAGGCTTACGGAATAATTTTGCCGAATTATGAGGGAAATTTTTATAGGTGTCTAAATCGAAACATTTGACGACTAATTAGTTACACACAACAATATTGACTATACATATTTATAGATATATATCGCTGTTTTTCAAAGAAAAAACCGATATTAGATTTTTATCTTTTAAGAATACGAAAGTTTTTAATTTTTATTTATCGGTAACTTTTTTTCAACCTTACTCGTTTAAATGGAATCATTAAAAAAATCAAGATAAAAAGAAATAAAAATGTAAATATTTAAAACCTCGCGTCAACGCTAGAGCCGGCGCGGCGGCGGCGCCTTGGCGAGTACTGGAAATTCGCCGAGTACTGATTATAAGTACTATACTTCGGAGTATATTCTGCAGCAGTCTTATGTCCTAAAACATTCGCCGTATAATCATAAACAACAAATTGTCATTTTGTAAACATTTTTTGTAGATAAAATATCTTAACGTAAAAGGTCTGACTTTAAAGCAATGGAGCTCTCTACAACTAGAATTATGAAACAAAAGACGTCTACCCTATCTCTATCTCATTTGTGCTACACTTTCCAGCCAACCAAATAAATACTGTATTTGTTTTTCATACCATAAATACAGTATTTATTTGATTGGCCGGAAAGTGTAGCACTGAGCGGCACGAACGAACATAGCTAATGTGAATCTGTAGAATAAGATAATTCTACTAAAATTTAGATGGTGCCACTAATTTCTTTAATAAAAAGAATATAGATACACTTTTCGCCCGGCCAAGTAAATATTGTATTTGTTCAACAAAGAACAAATACAGAATTTGTTTGGTTGGGTGGAAGTGGGAGTGTATGTATGTTTTCTATCCTTTTTGGGTAGAACTTTTGTCCCTGTCTAATCTAACGGGAGAAATCGCCATTACTTTGAATTTCTGGGACCACTCTAAAAAAAATTAAAAGAAAGTTTTAAATGTTTAATAAGATTGTTTATCATTGTTTTACTTACCAAAAATATGTTGACATACAGAAGAATTATAGAAGAATTATAGAAGAATTTTTCTATATACCTTCTTGAATTTGTATTGTAATGTGTTGGAATTTAGGAATTTAAAGATTATATAATTAAAAAATTCTTTTTCTATTTTGCGACTCTTATAAGCTCATAATCACACGTATTTTGCGTGTGCCCATAAGAGGTCTGTACTTTTTGTTCTTTTGGGTTGCCAACAGACCTGGCCTGTCGCTTGACGTTTTCCGTGCAAATGTCAATGTCGCTTTAAAGTTGAATTTTCTACAAAATTTTGTGTTTAGGTTATTTTTAACATGTTAAAATTGTGGCTTGGTTAATTGCAGTAAAAAAGAGAAGAGATGACTATAAAATATATCAAAATATCATTTGTTCTTAGAATTTTAAACATGGTGTAAACTGTAATGCCAATCCAAAACAAAAATCCCTAAATCACTCATCATTTAAATGTAAGTTTTTTTTTAATTTTAGAGCAAAATAGAAAAAATTGTATAAAGCACTCGTTTCATAACACGTTTTCTAAACTACTAGTATGAAACTAGTACTTTAATATACTATTATAGTTTTTGTGCTAATATAACAATGACTATCGGCCTAACTATCATAAAATCAATCTATTATTATTACCTATTTTAATTTTATAATGTTGACATGCAATCAAATAAATACCTATCCTATGAATAAATAGTATGTAAATAAAACTGTTAATAAACACATTAAGATTAAAATATAAAAAACTGTTTCTATTTACAATAAAAATTATATTCTAATTATAGAATACGTAAGGGAACATTCAAGTATTACGTAACGCAAATTTTGATCATTTTGGACCCCCCCCCCTGTAACGCTATTTTCCTATACCATTAACATGGGCGTAACACTCCACTCGTTTGTTTTTTTTAGGCTTTTCAATTAAAAAAATTAATTTTTTTCGTATTTTTTCGCTATATTTTCATGAAAATGTTGAGATTTTTAAAAATAAAAAAAGTTTTAGATTGAATCCAGTAACAGAGGTTTTACGGGGATATATTGAAAGCAGAACAACAATATTTTAAATTATTTAATTTTTATTTAATGTTATTTTAATATTTTAAAGCAAGGACACAAGTTTTTTTTTTAGTTTTCGTTTTGTTTTTTTCATAATAAATTTAATTTATTGTGTGGCTTTCCAAAAAATAAATAAAATATTTCAAAATTTTTGTTTTTTTTATAACCCTTGGCAAAATCTCCGTCACTGGATTAAATCAAAATTGCGTATAAAAATTAGAGTCGTATCTTAAGTATTTATATAAAAATTTTATCAAAATATATCGAAAAAATGCGAAAAAAACTAGTAGATATTTTAAATCCGCCTTTTTTTTGGCTTAGAGCCCCACTATACTACTATATTATGAAAAAAAAATTTAAAAAAAAATGGATAATGTGACAAAACTAAGTAGGGGTGGAGGGTAAGAAGAAGGGTGCATAAGGGGACAAGCTTATCGCCACGTACTCATGCTAAAAGTTGTCAAAAATCATTACTAAAGGGTCAAAAATGAACTAAAAAAATGTTACGTATTATGGTTCTTATGTAATAAAGTAACATTTTTATGATGTAGAACCATTAAAAAAAAAAAAAGTACACAATATTTTGTTTTATAAATTATTTTTAAATTGGCATAATTGCATGTACTAAAATTTAAAAAATAAGACGCGCTGAATTTTTTTTTAACGTCAAATTTGGATTCTTCGCCTTTAAATTGATAAGAAAAATATATTTTTTGGGCTCGGGAAAAAAGTTTACACTGTGTACTTTAATTTTATATCTTTTTTATTTATTTACTTTTTAGGAACAAACTAAGCAAAATAAAAAAATATTTGTATAAATATTTTTGTAGAGAATTTTATAATCTACAAATTAAGTTCTATAAAGTTTTAAAAAAAATTTGATAGTTTTGCCACAAATGAGCAATTAAGTAAACTCTGCACTTTCATTTTAACCTTTTTATTTTTTTTCGCGTACTTACTCTGACAGTAGGTTCTTGACATATAGATTTTTGAATTCCTCGTATTTTTTTAATATACCCTAAAATTTTCAAAATTATACTCTTTTTTTTAAAGATTTTGAAAAAAAACGTCATTATTACCTGAACTTATATCTCAAAAATTTTAGGTGCTGGAATTTTTCTAAGGTCAGATTCGGATTCTACGCCCTCGAATTAGTAAGAAAAAATTACTTTCCGATCGGGGCAAAAAAAAAGTTGCGATTTGTTGCCTAGTGTAATTAGACCTAAATTATTATTTTTTTACTACAACTATAGGAAAAAAAACACTGTGCGTTATACGGGTTGCATTATTTCTGTTATTTATACAAAATTTAAAATTTATATGTTAAAGCGTTTAAAATTTATCGTACAAAATATAATGACACTAGCTCACAATGTCAGATAGAACCTTGTGGTTTTGATACGACGAGATAACAGCTATTATTAACAACCCTTCAACTGTTTGCTAATTAAAACTAAACATTTTGAAAAATCTGGAAACATCTCGTTGAACGCACTTAACCCTTCGTTAGGCGCGCCTCTTTTTGTAACGTGTTTAGGCGCGCGGTCTACACTTGTAGACCATTTTATTTTTTGTTTAAAAAAAAAACACATTTATATTTTTAAAAACCAAATATCTTATGTTATTTATTTGGTTGTATTTAAAAGTTATTTATATATTTTTTTCAAATTAATATTGTTTTAGTAAGTGTTAAGGGTAAAAGAAAAATGATATACAATTCTAACATATATTTTACATCTGTACGGTAATTTGTAAAAAAAATATAACTTAAAAAACTTTTTGAAACTAAAACATTTGTTTTTTTTTAACATGTACGATTATAAAAAAATAAAAAACACCTAAATTAAAAGAAAAAATATTATAAAATTTGACTCGAAATCATGCAATATTTTAGTAACTCATGCGCCTTGTACATGTGCTCTTTGCAATCGTAGTTATGATATTTTGAGCATTTTTTTTTTTCGATTTATTTTCCCTTCTTAGGCATATTTAGTGTCCAAAGTAATTTTTAGTTTTATAGAACAGAAAATGACCTTATTTATCAAAAACATTACGTATGAGCTCTTTCATGCCCAAAAAGACTCGTGCCAGTGTCTTCCTATAAACCGCTATTTTTTTTTGGTGGTAAAGACATATTGTATCTTTAATTTATCTTTAAACTAATAAACTAACTTTGAAAAACAATATTCACAAAAAGAAACCATAAAAACTTACACAAAATAAAAAAATGCAAAAATAAAAAAGGTAACGTGGTTAGTCGCGCGGTCTACAATTGTAGACCAGGCAGGTTTCAATATGAATAAAAACAATATTATACCCATTCAAAGTTTGAATTATTACTGATCTAATAGATTGATGCATAATGCACAGCTACTCGAAGGGGCGCAAGCGTAAACACTCCGTGTAAAAAGTTACCCAGCTAAAAAAAGGCATGGTCTACGATCGTAGACCGCGCGCCTAACGAAGGGTTAATAAATAAAAGAAAAAAACTATCCAAATTACCGGTTCTTTTAATCTTAAAAACAAGATCTAAGAAAATAAACGAAAATGCTTTTAGAATAGCTAATCAAAATATGAATGTAAAAGGCACATGTTTATGAATGTATATGGTTTATAAAAATGCGAGTCTATTTTTATCCCCAAGTATGAAAATGTGAGTGAAGTAACACGCGCTATAGTATAGCGTATCTTAAATTTGTGTGTAGGTAGTAGTATTTTATATAATGTTTCTATTACTTCATAGCAATTATTATAATTATATTTTACTGTTATTTCTTTGGTGTATATCTAGCACATTCCAAAGCAATTACACAAAAATTTATAGGTACTTGGGAATTCTAAGATTTATTTGTTTTTATTTGTCATTTTGTGGTTGTGTCCAGATCTGGATTATTAAAAACCACAAATTATAAATAATTGTTTATATAATAGGTACTAATAATATTTATCCAATACATACAGATAATGAGACAATTAACAGCTTTATTTTAAATAGATAAACACAATAATAACCCCCGCGTGGCTTTTACTTTATTGAGTGGATAATTATTTATTTTACCTGCTCAACTGTCACTTGTCAAATTATTTTCTTGTAAATGTCATTAAAATTTTTAATAAAAATATGAATTCCTAAGCTATTTATTGGATAAAACCTTGTATGGCACTCATGGGTTAATTTTCTCATGGGCAATATCTTACTTTACCCACTAGTACCATAAATAACTATTTCTACAGGATGCTTTTTGAAATTAACTTAAATTATGGTTATTTTTGCTAAAACATGTGGCGTGGTAATTAAAATATCTCTAACTTTATCTAACTCTATACTGTCAGCAATTTTTTAGGATAAAGTCAAACATTGACTTCTTAGGGCGCTGGAGCTCATTTAACCCCTTTCGCTCCATTGTATCCCCGTATGGATATTTGTAGGTGTAGCAAAATATACCACAATATCCACAGTTGAATATTTGTTTACGAGATTTTCCATATACATTTTAATCTGGTATAGGGACCTGTACCTTGAAAAACTGGCTGGAGCAGAAGGAGTTAAGATGTATGACATCATTAGTAAAAACATAATATCTTACCTATATCTCGAGAACCACTTAAAAATAAAAAACTGTTAAAAAATAAATCAAAAGATATTTTAAATCATATATTATGCTCTAATTGTAGCTTAGGCCTTATTGTAATTTTTAGTCAATTTTTGACTCTTCCAGACCTGGACCTGACAATTAACGTTATTTGTTTTGGATAAAATTTGATTCCCTATTGATTCAAAAATCCCAAAATGCCTATTTTTACTTGCACCCTAATGTTTATATAATACAATAAACTTTTTAATTTATTTTTGATTATTTATCGCAAATAACCCTAATTGTTTATAAAATTTATTAAAAAAACCGTATTTTATCCCTCCAGTTAGGCGCTCTAATAACCCTAAATGTTTAATAAATCCATATTTTAATTCTCCATGTTTGGCGCTCATAAAGTTTACAAATAGTTGCGTGTGGTGATAAAGTTAACATACTAAAATTTCTAACATAGCCAGCAGACATTATATTAAATGCTCGAAAATTATAATATATACATATTACATTAGGGTGGTCCTTAAAAAATAGTTTTTTGTTTTAAATTGTCTAAAAATTATTTGTACCAAATTTCAGGTCAATAACATAGAAGGTGTCACAACATATATTTTTAAATGTGTAAAAGTTAAGCGGAATACCCTGTCAAAAAAATTCAAGGAACAATTAACAAACACATTTAAAGCAAAAAAATATACTTTTTGTTATAAAGAACTTTCACTTTCGGGTTTAGACCGTGTTAATGGATTTTCACTTTCCGACGTTTCGTCTCTTACTACTAGAGACATCTTCAGGGATTAATCTGAAACTAAGTTTCGAATCAACTTGTGTCACTATTTATGACGAGTTGTGGTTATTCACCCTAAAGGGCTTAAATTTGATTGTACCCTCAGAACAACCTAAAGACTCTATATGGCAACTACCATTAGGAAATCAGGTCTGCATTTTTTGTTTAAATTACATATTTTTTTCTCCATCCAATTTTTTTTTTTCTTGAACCCCCTGTTTCAAATTTATAAGGAACTTTTTTGATCTACAGTTGTATCTATCGAAGTATATTGATTGATTTTTTTTTACTGTACCTACATAAGGTGTGATATAATATAATATACTAGTATATAAACATTTTAGTACTTTTTTTTCTATTCACCAAACTATAAATAGAATAGATGAAAAGTTATTGCTCAAGAAGTTATATCGAGAAAAATGTGTCTGGCCTCTTAAATTGATAAAGCATTTGTACCTATTATGTTTCTTGACTATATTTTATAAAACACCCATTACATTTCTGTTTCTAAAATAGTCATTATGACATTCATTTAAGTTTTACAAAGTTCGTTTTAAAAAGTTTAGAATTTCACAAATTTGCATTTTATTAAATTTATTTGTGTTTTCTATTTAAAAATAGAAAACAATTTTTTTTTTATTTTTTGCAAGTAGATAAAATATTATATACCTATTTGAGCGTTTTAAGCGCACCATAATATCTTTTTTGCACGACCAAGACTAAAACCTAATTTTACGCTTTCATTTTCGGGACTAAACTTGCTGTTTTTCTCCCTAGGGAATAAAAATCACGGCAACCTTGATAATATTAAAATATTATACTTACTATGTGCTTTGCTGGTTCAAAAATTAGGTTTGGTGGTGTTCTGTAATAAATTAGCGATTCAAACCAATTTATTTGATTTTAACAAAGAAAACCTTTAAAAATAACATTGTTATAACAATTTATACATAACTTAAAATTAATCATCTTCGTCCATTTTTTTGACCTTTGTGTCAACCATATTAAAAAACAATTGAAATCGCGATAGCCATGAAACTGACTTTTCGCAATTTACAGGCATCTTGATTAAATTACGAAAATAAAACAACCGATTTTAGACGCGTGGTTTTTAATTTTAATTTTATCTACCTACCTAAATTATGTTTGGTCCTGCAAAAAATAGTGTATATACCTCAGGACTAAACTTGGCTGTTTTAGTCCCTTGCATTTCTGTTTCCCTCGCTCGCTACGCTCGCTAAGGAAACACTAATGAAGCGGGACTAAAACAGCCAGTTTAGTCCCTTGGTATATAAATAACCATTTTGTAACTTGCGTACACTTGAATAAAATAATTAAAAACGGAAACGTCTAGGCACCAGCAAAAACTAAAAAATAAAACATTAGTGGAAACATAAATCAAACCTAAAATTGTGAAGTTGGTAATTACAAGATTTATGGGTTATGCCAACTTTATGAACGAAATTACTTTGTAGTATCCATCCCACTTAAAACAAAATAAAAATAGTAATAATTTCAATCATAAACTGTTAATTTATATTTACATGATTGCAATCAAAGACCAGTAATATTGGCAATAAACCGTAAATTACAATTTATAATGCAGTGACAGAAATATTTTTAATTTTATTTTTAAACGCAGTGGCGCACTCAGGAGGGGGGACTTGCGGGCGACAGCCCCCCAAGCCCTTAAATTTAATGTTTTTAAAATGACTTTTTAACTATTTTGCTTATTAGCTTTTCAAAAAATTTTGCCTGCTGCGCTAATATCTCGATTTTTATTATAGATTTTACAAAATAATATGATCCATCAAACTGGAAAGTGTGAAGCGTCAATATTTCTAAAGATTTTTGCCTGCGGTGTTAAACATGATCAGTTGTATTTTAAGAGGTTTTTATCTACCCATTTGAAGTTTTATAAAATAATTTGTTTATCCGGAAAAACTATAAAATCTTAAAATTTTCTTGATGTTATCATTGCTTAAAGCAATAATGTGATATTACAATTTTAAAGCGGTACCTACTGTGAACCCACATACTTTTTAAAAATACGGTGGGTGAGCCAAACATTGCCATGTTAAGAATTTTTTTTTTTACTGCATTTAAATAGTAGTAGAGGAAAGTCGCCTAATTTCGGATACCATTTACAATGTATTCAATATTTAATACTCGGTATTACTTTTTGATATTTTTTTTATATAACCAGATACAACTTATTATAGCGAACCATGATTTATTATAAAAGCAATTTTATTACAGTTTATTTTTTCCAAAAAACACGGTTAAAAAAAATCAGCGCATTTTTGTGCATTTGAAAAAGGGCTCCTAATTTCGGACATATCCGAAAAAAAATTTCAAGAGTAGATCTGGATCCCATTGCTTATGTTTCTTGTTATTCCTTCACATTTAAGACGTAATTTAATCATTAAGCGATTTTCTACGAAATACTATAGGAACTATAATTTTAGATTCCCAATTTCGAATATCTTAGTATCTTAGGTAATTTTCGTTTTTTCAAAATTGTTTATCTTAGTTTGTTGTATCATTATAAAAATAATAATTAATGGTTGGTTATCCTGAATAATAATTACCTTGCGGATATCCGAAATTGGGAATCAAATGCACAAAAATGGTCTATCCGAAATTAGGCAACTTTCTGCTTTTTAGATTAGAAACTTGTAGAATGTTTACGTTTTCAAATTGCTTAATTATGAATAGTGGATCAACTTAACTAACATCATAACTTACCCAAGACAAAATCACGAACTTTTATAACGATTATTTATAAAATAAACAAGCATAATAATGCAACTGAGCACAAAACTGCCATTTGCAATATAAACGATTTGTGCTGCCATTTAAAGGGGAGAAGCTCTACCGTTATCATATTACAGGACGGATTTAGTTTGACTTTTGGCTTCACATAAAAGTAGGTTTCTGTTTACCTTTGCAGACAGTATCTTAAATACACTACTATCCGAAATTTGGAAACCATCCGAAATTAGGCGCATTTCCTCTAGTAGTGAAAAAACTAATATATAAACTAAAGAAGACTATTATAGCCTCGCACTCTTAATTTCCTCGCTGCTACGTAGCTCGGGATTTAATACGCTCGTCTATAAAAAATGTCTTCTCTACCTTGGTATATAATTACTATTAATATTATCGAATGTCGAAGTCATTAAAAAACATAATGTGGAGACCCTCGATATATCCGACAGTTCAGAATAGATCGAGGGTCTCTAGTTGAAAGTAATTACCGTTTTAATTGCGCCTTCGCCAAAATTGTAAATATGAAATATTTTAATATAATTAAAATTAATACTTAATTAATTAATTGGTGAAAATGATGATTAATTATTGTATTTTGACACTGAAAAAAATGCCGTTCTTGGCTCAAAGTAGTCAACACTCTTGGCAGTTATTCTTTTAGCTTAAAAGATGTGTATCTTCAAACAAAACTATTTATCTTGTCCCAAGAAAAGTGTCGCTTTTGAAATATTTTTAAAATTCTCTTGGACGTGGCGCATTTGAGGCAAAAACCTTTTATCTTGTTTTAAGATTGTTAAAAATTAACTAATTTTAAATACTTTGTCCCAAGAATCTTTCTTTTGAGACAAGACCACTTGCATTTTACACAAGATCAAAGAATTTTAAGTTAAAGAATTAGAAAGATCTTGGCAAGTGAATTATACTTTCATATTAAGAGAACGCGCTTTTGGATGTATTCAAGAGTGCGAAGCATTTGGCCTAATTTCATATGCCATTACCGCAAAGGATCCCTTTTTTCAGTGTATTTAATGTAAATATGTATTTAAATATTTATCTATCCTGTCACTTGCTCAGGGGGTAAGGGGTAAGCTGGTGTGTAATAAGCAGCAGGAGTGACGTTAAATTATTATAATATTAGCGGGGAACTTAAATTCCAGAAAAATTGGGAATAAGGGTGTACTACTGAATAAAGGAAATCTTTGAGACCTTAAAGCAGGCCCGGATGGTTGTTTTGAAATAGAACAGGCAAATACCAAACTGACCTCCCTAAGACCAAAGTTTGACGACTAAAAAGGTCATTAACCCTATACAAAAGCCTACTACGGATTTTTGCTCCCTTCGAACTTATTTAGGAAGACGGTGTTCTAATTGCCTCATAGCACCATCAGGCTCTAAGGGGCCGTACTTAAAATACGTAACACAGGGGAGGGGGTAATGCGTAGCGTTAGAATGCGTTACGGGCTAATGTATTATAAGGTAACTCTTTATTATTTTTAAAGAAATAAAAACGGCTTGTTTTTTTACCAAAAAAAGGGGGGTCGGCTGCTAGCTTAACGCATGTTTTCTCAAAACTTCGTTAAAATGGGGTAATTCTGATTGTTACGAAGCCTTACATAGGCGTAGGGAGGTATAAATTGCAAAATTTTGCGTTACGTATAAAAAATATGACCCCTTACTCAAAGTAAAAATGTTTCAAAGAGAAGAATTCAAAAGTTGGAGTGGAATGGACATATCTATCTATTTTGTTTTAAAATTCAAAACAATAAGCTGTCATTCGAGATTGTACACAATCTGCTCCATGTTTTTCACGTTCTAATTTGATTACTTTTAAACGTATATATTTCTAGCGCGCGTTTAATTTATCTAACAAAACAGATTCATTTAATTTATATATTTTACATATCTGCCGAAATTTTTTAAAAAGCATTAATCGGTTTTATCAAGGTGGGCATTGAAATCGTACATTTTACAATTTTTAGTCCCTTGGTATATAAATAACCATTTTGTAACTTGCGTACACTTGAATAAAATAATTAAAAACGGAAACGTCTAGGCACCAGCAAAAACTAAAAAATAAAACATTAGTGGAAACATAAATCAAACCTAAAATTGTGAAGTTGGTAATTACAAGATTTATGGGTTATGCCAACTTTATGAACGAAATTACTTTGTAGTATCCATCCCACTTAAAACAAAATAAAAATAGTAATAATTTCAATCATAAACTGTTAATTTATATTTACATGATTGCAATCAAAGACCAGTAATATTGGCAATAAACCGTAAATTACAATTTATAATGCAGTGACAGAAATATTTTTAATTTTATTTTTAAACGCAGTGGCGCACTCAGGAGGGGGGACTTGCGGGCGACAGCCCCCCAAGCCCTTAAATTTAATGTTTTTAAAATGACTTTTTAACTATTTTGCTTATTAGCTTTTCAAAAAATTTTGCCTGCTGCGCTAATATCTCGATTTTTATTATAGATTTTACAAAATAATATGATCCATCAAACTGGAAAGTGTGAAGCGTCAATATTTCTAAAGATTTTTGCCTGCGGTGTTAAACATGATCAGTTGTATTTTAAGAGGTTTTTATCTACCCATTTGAAGTTTTATAAAATAATTTGTTTATCCGGAAAAACTATAAAATCTTAAAATTTTCTTGATGTTATCATTGCTTAAAGCAATAATGTGATATTACAATTTTAAAGCGGTACCTACTGTGAACCCACATACTTTTTAAAAATACGGTGGGTGAGCCAAACATTGCCATGTTAAGAATTTTTTTTTTTACTGCATTTAAATAGTAGTAGAGGAAAGTCGCCTAATTTCGGATACCATTTACAATGTATTCAATATTTAATACTCGGTATTACTTTTTGATATTTTTTTTATATAACCAGATACAACTTATTATAGCGAACCATGATTTATTATAAAAGCAATTTTATTACAGTTTATTTTTTCCAAAAAACACGGTTAAAAAAAATCAGCGCATTTTTGTGCATTTGAAAAAGGGCTCCTAATTTCGGACATATCCGAAAAAAAATTTCAAGAGTAGATCTGGATCCCATTGCTTATGTTTCTTGTTATTCCTTCACATTTAAGACGTAATTTAATCATTAAGCGATTTTCTACGAAATACTATAGGAACTATAATTTTAGATTCCCAATTTCGAATATCTTAGTATCTTAGGTAATTTTCGTTTTTTCAAAATTGTTTATCTTAGTTTGTTGTATCATTATAAAAATAATAATTAATGGTTGGTTATCCTGAATAATAATTACCTTGCGGATATCCGAAATTGGGAATCAAATGCACAAAAATGGTCTATCCGAAATTAGGCAACTTTCTGCTTTTTAGATTAGAAACTTGTAGAATGTTTACGTTTTCAAATTGCTTAATTATGAATAGTGGATCAACTTAACTAACATCATAACTTACCCAAGACAAAATCACGAACTTTTATAACGATTATTTATAAAATAAACAAGCATAATAATGCAACTGAGCACAAAACTGCCATTTGCAATATAAACGATTTGTGCTGCCATTTAAAGGGGAGAAGCTCTACCGTTATCATATTACAGGACGGATTTAGTTTGACTTTTGGCTTCACATAAAAGTAGGTTTCTGTTTACCTTTGCAGACAGTATCTTAAATACACTACTATCCGAAATTTGGAAACCATCCGAAATTAGGCGCATTTCCTCTAGTAGTGAAAAAACTAATATATAAACTAAAGAAGACTATTATAGCCTCGCACTCTTAATTTCCTCGCTGCTACGTAGCTCGGGATTTAATACGCTCGTCTATAAAAAATGTCTTCTCTACCTTGGTATATAATTACTATTAATATTATCGAATGTCGAAGTCATTAAAAAACATAATGTGGAGACCCTCGATATATCCGACAGTTCAGAATAGATCGAGGGTCTCTAGTTGAAAGTAATTACCGTTTTAATTGCGCCTTCGCCAAAATTGTAAATATGAAATATTTTAATATAATTAAAATTAATACTTAATTAATTAATTGGTGAAAATGATGATTAATTATTGTATTTTGACACTGAAAAAAATGCCGTTCTTGGCTCAAAGTAGTCAACACTCTTGGCAGTTATTCTTTTAGCTTAAAAGATGTGTATCTTCAAACAAAACTATTTATCTTGTCCCAAGAAAAGTGTCGCTTTTGAAATATTTTTAAAATTCTCTTGGACGTGGCGCATTTGAGGCAAAAACCTTTTATCTTGTTTTAAGATTGTTAAAAATTAACTAATTTTAAATACTTTGTCCCAAGAATCTTTCTTTTGAGACAAGACCACTTGCATTTTACACAAGATCAAAGAATTTTAAGTTAAAGAATTAGAAAGATCTTGGCAAGTGAATTATACTTTCATATTAAGAGAACGCGCTTTTGGATGTATTCAAGAGTGCGAAGCATTTGGCCTAATTTCATATGCCATTACCGCAAAGGATCCCTTTTTTCAGTGTATTTAATGTAAATATGTATTTAAATATTTATCTATCCTGTCACTTGCTCAGGGGGTAAGGGGTAAGCTGGTGTGTAATAAGCAGCAGGAGTGACGTTAAATTATTATAATATTAGCGGGGAACTTAAATTCCAGAAAAATTGGGAATAAGGGTGTACTACTGAATAAAGGAAATCTTTGAGACCTTAAAGCAGGCCCGGATGGTTGTTTTGAAATAGAACAGGCAAATACCAAACTGACCTCCCTAAGACCAAAGTTTGACGACTAAAAAGGTCATTAACCCTATACAAAAGCCTACTACGGATTTTTGCTCCCTTCGAACTTATTTAGGAAGACGGTGTTCTAATTGCCTCATAGCACCATCAGGCTCTAAGGGGCCGTACTTAAAATACGTAACACAGGGGAGGGGGTAATGCGTAGCGTTAGAATGCGTTACGGGCTAATGTATTATAAGGTAACTCTTTATTATTTTTAAAGAAATAAAAACGGCTTGTTTTTTTACCAAAAAAAGGGGGGTCGGCTGCTAGCTTAACGCATGTTTTCTCAAAACTTCGTTAAAATGGGGTAATTCTGATTGTTACGAAGCCTTACATAGGCGTAGGGAGGTATAAATTGCAAAATTTTGCGTTACGTATAAAAAATATGACCCCTTACTCAAAGTAAAAATGTTTCAAAGAGAAGAATTCAAAAGTTGGAGTGGAATGGACATATCTATCTATTTTGTTTTAAAATTCAAAACAATAAGCTGTCATTCGAGATTGTACACAATCTGCTCCATGTTTTTCACGTTCTAATTTGATTACTTTTAAACGTATATATTTCTAGCGCGCGTTTAATTTATCTAACAAAACAGATTCATTTAATTTATATATTTTACATATCTGCCGAAATTTTTTAAAAAGCATTAATCGGTTTTATCAAGGTGGGCATTGAAATCGTACATTTTACAACATAGTTTGACAGGTAAGAATTAATTTTTAAAGTAAGGTTATTTATTTGTCAAATTCAAAACATATCAAAGCAAAAACACAGTATCCGCTTTGATTTTTTTTTTCTGAAAATTAAAATTAGTAGAATAAAATTTATCGAAAAAATAAAACAACCAACCTTATTTACATAACTTTTTTATTTTAGATTTTAAGCTTTTCACGGCCATTAAGATATAAAGAACTTTCACTTTCGGGTTTAGACCGTGTTAATGGATTTTCACTTTCCGACGTTTCGTCTCTTACTACTAGAGACATCTTCAGGGATTAATCTGAAACTAAGTTTCGAATCAACTTGTGTCACTATTTATGACGAGTTGTGGTTATTCACCCGTGACGAGGTTTTTCCTATCAAAGACTTCCATATTGCAGGTAAGTGGTAACCAGTGTCCCGATTGATATTGTTAGGATGCTTGATGATTTCTATCGATTCCCGTATCTTCCTTGGCATTTTTCTGTTTTCTGTTAATATTTGTTTTGTTTCAGACAAATTGATTTTATGACCTGTTTCATGTACATGTTCGGCTACTGCCGATAAGGAAATTTGTTTCTTTCTTATATTGCGCTCATGCTCTTGAAGTCTTGTAGAAATTTTTCTCTTAGTTTCACCTATATAAACCGTACCACAGGAGCAGGGTATTTTATATACGCCTTCTGAACTCAGGGGTATTTTGTCTTTTGTTGAAGTCAAACATTGACCTAATTTTTGGTTGGACCGAAATATAGGCTTAATATTTGACTTCTTCAAAAGTTTACCTATTTTATCCGTGATACCGCTTACATAGGGAAGTATAACTTGTGTCTGTCTGTCATTGTCACTATTGTCCTGTTGTTTGGGTCTGGGATTTCTGTATTTGTATATGGTCTTATTAATGTCTTTTTTGGTATAACCGTTCATGGTCAAGGCTTTGGTTAGTTTAAGGAGTTCTGTGTCTAGGGAATTCTTGTCTGAAATCATGAAAGCCCTATGAACAAGTGAATTAACTACCGAGCGTTTTTGAGAGGGATGGTGATGTGAAAATGCGTTTAGGTATCTGTCAGTGTGGGTTTTCTTCCTGTATACCGAGTGTCCTATTGAGCCATTTTCCGTTTTGTAAACCAAAACGTCCAAAAAGGGAAGTGATCCGTTGTTCTCAATTTCCATCGTAAACCGTATAGATTTATGTTGGGAATTGAGGTGATTTAGAAAACCTTGAAGGCTTTCCATGCCATGGGGCCAAATAGCATAGACATCGTCTACGTATCTGCGCCAAATTTTAGGTTTTAATGGAAATGACTCAATAGCTTTTTTCTCGAAGTATTCCATGAAAGCATTGGCCGTAGGGGGTGATAATGGGGATCCCATTGCGGCGCCTGGT
>CAUEHQ010000826.1:0-18068 GCA_958510825.1 Brachypterus glaber | reverse complement strand
GGTACAGTTGGTCTGATACGTTGTCTAGCTTCCTTTTATCTTCATTTATACTTTCTCGCACCAGGGCTTCCAGAAAGGATAAATGAAGATAAAAGGAAGCTAGACAACGTATCAGACCAACTGTACCGCTTGCATCAGAAACTGGGTAAGACAATTGATTTTGATTTATTTCATGTACTAGATACTATAACTTATGAACACGCTCATGCTATTGGTGTTAAAGTCTCAGAAATCCAAAAGAAAAAGTTTTCTTCTTTGGATAGTAAAGAGAAACCCCCAGTAAATTCAAACACTGTTGTTAATTTGTCAAAGACAAACTTAACAGAATGTGAGATCTCTTTGCTGTCCAAAGGACATAACTTTGCCATTACACCTAGGACAGTACCAACAGACGAAATAATTTCTATAGTGGAGTCTTCCTTGTCTTCATTACCCCTGGTAGATGCAGAGATAGTACGTTATGAAACGGCTAAGATTCTGAAAAAGTCAAAACCACCTAAGTCTAACCTGACAAGAGAGGAATATTTAGCTTTAAAGAATCTTAATCGTAATGACGATATTATTGTTGTGCCTGCTGATAAGGGTAATGCCACTGTGGTGATGGACAAACTTGACTATTTTAACAAAATAACGGAACTCATAGACAATGACACATACGAAAAACTCGAGACCGATCCTACTGGAAAATTTGAACGAAAAATCACACAATTACTTAAACAATCCTCCCTTACACCTCTTGAAATTTATAATCTAACCCCCCGAGACTCCCGCGTACCAAAATTATATGGTTTACCTAAAATTCACAAGGACGGTGCCCCTCTTAGACCAATTGTCAGCACAATAGGTTCCCCTACGTATAAACTTGCCAAACACCTTGCCCAAATCTTAAATCAGTTAGTTGGAAAAACGAGGTCTTATGTAAAAAATTCCACACACTTTGTACAAACTTTATCGACAGTGACCCTGGACCCCTCGGACATAATGGTTAGTTTCGACGTAGAATCTCTATTTACTAACGTTCCCGTTCCCGATACAATAAATATTATACGAGACCTACTTACAACTGGAAATCTTGACCCTAAGTTATGTAAATTATTTGAAGCTTGTCTGACATCTACATATTTTCTGATACAGGGAGAGTTCTATGAACAAGTGTCAGGCGCCGCAATGGGATCCCCATTATCACCCCCTGCGGCCAATGCTTTCATGGAATACTTCGAGAAAAAAGCTATTGAGTTATTTCCATTAAAACCTAAAATTTGGCGCAGATACGTAGACGATGTCTATGCTATTTGGCCCCATGGCATGGAAAGCCTTCAAGGTTTTCTAAATCACCTCAATTCCCAACATAAATCTATACGGTTTACGATGGAAATTGAGAACAACGGATCACTTCCCTTTTTGGACGTTTTGGTTTACAAAACGGAAGATGGCTCAATAGGACACTCGGTATACAGGAAGAAAACCCACACTGACAGATACCTAAACGCATTTTCACATCACCATCCCTCTCAAAAACGCTCGGTAGTTAAATCACTCGTTCATAGGGCTTTCATGATTTCAGACAAGAATTTCCTAGACACAGAACTCCTTAAACTAACCAAAGCCTTGACCATGAACGGTTATACCAAAAAAGACATTAATAAGACCATATACAAATACAGAAATCCCAGACCCAAACAACAGGACAATAGTGACAATGACAGACAGACACAAGTTATACTTCCCTATGTAAGCGGTATCAGGGATAAAATAGGTAAACTTTTGAAGAAGTCAAATATTAAGCCTATATTTCGGTCCAACCAAAAATTAGGTCAATGTTTGACTTCAGCAAAAGACAAAATACCCCTGAGTTCAGAAGGCGTATATAAAATACCCTGCTCCTGTGGTACGGTTTACATAGGTGAAACTAAGAGAAAAAGACTTCAAGAGCATGAGCGCAATATAAGAAAGAAACAAATTTCCTTATCGGCAGTAGCCGAACATGTACATGAAACAGGTCATAAAATCAATTTGTCTGAAACAAAACAAATATTAACAGAAAACAGAAAAATGCCAAGGAAGATACGGGAATCGATAGAAATCATCAAGCATCCTAACAATATCAATCGGGACACTGGTTACCACTTACCTGCAATATGGAAGTCTTTAATAGGAAAAACCTCGTCACGGGTGAATAACCACAACTCGTCATAAATAGTGACACAAGTTGATTCGAAACTTAGTTTCAGATTAATCCCTGAAGATGTCTCTAGTAGTAAGAGACGAAACGTCGGAAAGTGAAAATCCATTAACACGGTCTAAACCCGAAAGTAAAAGTTCTTTATAGTTTATTTTATTCTTAATAAAATTTTATTTATTACGAACTTAATGACCTATCTAAATCTTTAAGTAGTTAACTACTTAATAAAATTTTATTATCAAAAATTTCACAAACATGCAAGAAAGCCCTAGTACCTCAGGTATTTTCTTACAAACTTTAGTTTTAAATCAGTTTTACAATTCCAAATTTCACAAAGATGTAAGAAACCTGTAGCGCTGCAGGCCAAAATTTTTACGATATTAAAGGTCCATGCTCCACCTTATAAAAAAACTCTGATTTTTCTGAGTAGGAGGCTTCAACCTCCCTTTATTTACGGCCCTGATTATACATATATCAAGAATGCTTATTTAGAAAGAAATATTTTCCTATTAATTTTATAATTATTTTATCCTGGGGGTTCTCTTACCCGGAGTTATTTGTATCCAAAAAATTTTGTTGGTTTTGCCCTTTGCTTGCACTACACCTTTAGTTGATTTTAAAATCCAAACGCAAATGAATAATCAAATCAATAATATTTCGCGTTGCTGTAGTCAGGTAAACTTTTTTTTTAATCAAATTTTCTCGTTCTCAAGAAAACAACATACTGTACAACTTTTATCCTTATTTTTCCTGTTTTTATTTTGTTACCCTTTTAAATGGAAGTGCTGCAGGCAGTTGTTTTGAAATTCCCACTTTGTTACGCGTAAGTTGTAAAAGTGTGCTAAAATGCGTTTTACTGTCTTGAGCCTGAGGACAAAAACTATGAAAAAGACTCCCGAGTATGCTCTTGTTTTACGAACTTTTTTACTGCTAACTTTATAACCATCTATTATATTAGTCATTTGTGGGAGTTAAAAATGTCGGTCCGTCTATTCGTATATCTATGCATGTGTACATGGTGTAACATATTATGTAAACTTTTTAAAGCCATATCAGATTTGAAATTAATCAATTAATGATAATAATAATGCCACTATTGATGGTAGGTTTAATTCTTGCAGAGAAAAAATACATATCCAATTTTCTACAAAAAAAATCTTAAAAAATAGCGACCATAAAAGTCGGTAACTAGTTTCACCCAGGCTTAAGGTAGTTTAAAGTTGGTAACCAGTTTAACCCAGGATTGGCTTAAGGTTTTTTTTTGGGAGTCCCACTTTGCTATAAATTTAAAAATAGTGACTTGGTCAAGCAGGTGTTTTTTATATGCATGCATGATTTACACGAGTTAAACAACAGTTACTGTTTCTCTGTCTCACACAGACTGTGGGTACTCGGTGATCCAACTTATTTACAAGGAAGGCGCAGTTAGTTGATTTATTTATTTTTCCTAGAATGACCAAATTTTTATTAGCTAAATAATTATAATTAATAATATAATTACATAAAGATTCATTAAAAATTCTTAATTATTAAAAACTGTAAAGTTTATTTTACTTATACTGAAATAAGCTTTTTTTTTAGTTTTGCCGTTCTAATACTTATTACAAGCTCAAGAGCTTACACTGAGAATTCTTTATCGTAGAAAATACTAAACGTTTTTGGCTATTTGGAACCACAGGCAACATTATTAATTACAAGTTGTTACTTAATAGAAAAACGTTATTTTTTACAGTAACAACTTGTAGTTAATAACAAATGTTGCCTGGGGTTCAAATATCCAAAAACGTTTATTATTTACTACGGTAACGAATTCTCAGTATAAGGTTACCATAGTAACCAGGCCCGGACTGGCTACTTTTTGGGGCCTCGGCTAGAGACTGAAGCCCCCTTACCAAAAAAGTCCGGGGCACAGTCCAGAAAAAAAAAAGTGACAAAATTCTGATTTTTTGCATAGTACCATTAATTGATCTCCAAAGTCCAAACCGTTGATTACGAAAAAATAATGAAAAATCTGAAAAAAATGCGCCATTAGGGTGGTTCAAAATTTTTCAAAAATATCCGATTTAGCTGAAATTTGCTGTAAAGGCTTCCTTTGTTAAGCGGACCAATAACAAAAAACCTATAATTCAAATTGGCGGAATAAATATGGCCGATTTATTTTTTAAATTAAAATGGAAAATATCAACATACATCTCACAATTTACCTTGATTATAAATAAATACCTGGATAAAATACATTTTAAGATTGCTATGTAACCCTTAATTCTCGAATTAATAACACGACTCAACAAAAAAAAAATTTGTTCTTTGTCCTAAAGTTTATATTATGATTTTTCGGTTCATTATGCACAAAAACGAAAAGGAAATACCTTCTTTTGGTTTAAAGTTTGCTTTTGTGGTAGTTGTGGTAATAATACTCATTTTCGAATTTTTTTATAAATTTCAATTAGTTTAAATACATTCAAAAATACCGCAAGATCTGAGTGGGGTTTTTACGTTCACGCAGTGCCTCCAGATGGCACTCAAGTGATAAACAACGATCAGGTGTTTTGTACATGTCGAGAAAACGTTAAAATGGCATCGCGAAAGTGTAAATATGATGCTGATGCATTTTGCTACGTATTTGGTCAATTTATTAAAGTTCGAGACATGAAATATGAACTAAAAATATCTCACGTTCTCTGTGAAGCCTACGAAGCATATTTTGAGTGTCCTTTTCAGAATTAAGACAAGCCACGGGCTCCAAATGTTGCTTGTAGTTATTGTAAAAGATGTTTGAAAGGTGAGCAATTTTATAATTAAGCAATGAATCAAATGTAATGGACATATTAACGTTATCAAGTATTGGCCAATGAAAACATGATGGGAGACTATATCTGGGGTTGATTGAGAGAAAGTACACTCTTAAAGTATTTTCTACATTTTTGTAAGTTATTTTGATAGTAAAACTTAATAAAAATGATAAAGAAATTTATTTCGATGGTTCTATCTTCCAATAAAAAATAATACCACAGATTTTGAAAAATATCGTTCAATCGGTCTTCTAAATACAAAAGCAAACTTTTTTATGCCATATATTTTTTTTTCGTGTAATTACTACCTAAACTATCGAAATTTTATACTTTAGAGTCAAAATCTAATTTTGTGTTGACCCTTGTAATTTAGTATTAGCATGGTAAAATTACAAAAAATATAATTATTTGTGAAAAAATACAATCTCAGTTTTTAACCAATTAACAATTTTTATAAAACAAACTGATATAAATTGGCTAAAACGAATAAATGGGTCTCACTGTGCCTTCCTTGTAAACAAGATGGAGCAAATAATTACTATTTTAAGAACAGACAATTCCACCGGTGGAAAACCCAAAAACATTTTTTTTTTAATTTAATTTAGTTTAAAATGTCATGAAAAGTCGAGAAAAAGTGAAAAAAGTGGGTGTTAAAAATTTTTCGGTCTGTCTGTCTGTATGTAAACTTTATAACTTTTGAACGGAACGTCCGATTAACATTAACATTAGCCTAGGGCAAGGGGGTTAAAATGGGCAAAAACTAAATTTTTTAGCGATACCTCACTCATTATTTATGGTAGGATATTTTTTTGCATAAATGAAAATAATGTTTAATTCCCTACAAAAACATATCGTCGTGTTACCTTAACTACCTCGTATCTCCAAAAATTCGATTTTCGGTTTTTTGCACTAATCAATTCTGTACATGATTAGTAATGACCTAAACAAAGTCCTAATTTAAAATTCCAGTTGGTTTATAAGTTATGTGGAACTAATTAACTCGAATCTCCTTTACTACTTAAAATAAATAACTGTAACTAAAAATAAGAAATTTCCCGTAGGTGAAAATATCTAAGAAGATAAAACTTTGCATACTTATGTATTTGGATGCGGAAAATATATTGGTGAACTAAAAAAAGACCTACCAACCCTCTACTCACCCCCAGTGGTGAAAAATATCCCTTTTATCGTTTTTTTTTCTTAAAATGTTTATAAAATTTATATCTAGGTGGTGAAGTTGGAATTTTCTTATCATCAGATTCACTTTTAGCAACCTCAAAAAGTCCAATGTACCAATTTTTACGAAAACTACCCTCCGTCCCTCAGGGGGTGAGGTTAGATTATTTTATTATATCCCGGCGGTGAAGTTGGAATTTTCTTATCATCAGATTCACTTTCAGCATCCTCAAAAACCCCAATATGCGAATTTTCACGAAAACTACCCCCGAACCCTCAGGGGGTGGAATTAGAAAAATTTTGTTTTCAGATTTAGTTTCGTGAACCCCAAAAACCCCTATGTACCAATTTTTATGAAAATATTGAAAAAATTTAAAAATATTTATTATTTATTTATTTTTTTATCAGATTCAATTTCAGCAACCTTAAAAACGCCTATATGGCAATTTTCAAATTATTGTAAAAAAAAAAATGTTTTTCCCTATTTTCCCCCCTTGCCGCACCCCAATGTTCACCAAAAACAATTCCGAGCGAGAACTTTTGGTAAAATACATGTTTGCCAAATTTCAAGTCTCTAGCTTAAAGCGTACATCAATCGTGCTTACAAGATTTCCCGGACAGACCGACCGGCCGATAGACTGGCAATTTTTTTTGCTCGAAATTCATTGATATTGATATAAAACGTCATAAAACTCAAAAAGACACAAAAAACAATTTTGAAAATTTTTGCACCAATACAAATCTTCCCTAACTTTTGAAAATTTTCAAAATCGGAAAGCAATAATCACCCCTTCCCCCTTAGGGTGGAGTTAGAAAAATTTAACTATTAGATTCACTTTTAGCAACCTCAATAAATCCTTTATTCACGAAAATTACTCCCGCCCGCAGGGGAAGGGTTTGGTACAATTTACCCTCCCCGGGGGTGGAGTTGGAACTTTTTTATTATGTATTATATACCAACTTTTACAAAAATATTGTAAACATTTTAAAACAATCACCCCCACGGGAGTAGTTAGAAAAAAAATTATCATCAGATTTAGTTAAAGCAACCTGAAAAACCCCAATATACTATTTTTTATTAAAATATTGTAAATTTTTAAAAATTACATGTCTTAAATATTTCACAGTTTTTAATTGAGAAACCTCGTATCTCCAGTACAGGGTTACGATTTGGAAATAATAGTTACTGTAACTAACTCGTATCTCCATAATTCTAATTTTTGACTAACGTAACTAATAATTTTGCAATCTTTTATGCTTGAAGGGTCCACAAGAAATAACTACACTTATATTTGTCTATATTACAATAAAAAAAAATAAGAATTTTAAAGTTAACCGGTTTTTTGTGTCCCCTGAAAACCTGTGAATTTGGAGATACGAGGTAGTTAAGGTAACACGACGATATGTGATCATTTTTATCTTAGGACTATTAGTTTCCTAGATATATGCATTTTAATAAATTTTAATATATTTTTTACATTTTTAATTAGATGTCAAATTTTGACACTAGTAAAGTTTACATTTTGATATTTTTGAATAAATTTATGTCTGATAATTGCCTGGTCAAAAAAACAATCCTATAAAGCTTGTAACAGAGTGGTCACCCTGTATATATTGAGTATTTATATTTTTATTTGTATGGTTATTGAACGTGACATAGCATTGTTCTTAACGGGTGGTTTGCTGTTTTTACAGATGCTAATATTATTAGTATTTGGGAAGCTTGCATTTTGTGTAATTGAGGCGTTTACATAAAAAGGGTGTACATTTTTATTAGATTAATTAATTGGTTAATTCGGTTTTCTTAATTAATAAATATGGGAATATCTTTAATGATGTTGTTTTAGATACTGGCAATAGTTAGGGATTGTTTGTAAAAATGGTTTTTTCTCGAAGCAATGTCATGAAAATCAATATCAATCAATAAGTAGAAGTAGTTTTTTTAATCATTTCTCTTAATTAAAATTAAATTCATTTTCAGTGATATAAAGTAATTTTTCAATTAATATTATTTTTATAATAATATAACTTTTTGGCAGAAAACTCTTCAGATATTTTTCGTTAATAGTTTTATGACTGGTATATCGGCATCTTTGGGAAGGGAAATTTTGCCTGTTTTGAGTTATGGTCAAAAATGGGATTCGGAAATATGTAGTCGTCTAGTTAAGTTGGGTCTTAGGGGAATTTTAGAATTAACGTAATATGTGAAAATTTAAAGTCGCGAGTATAGAAATATCTGAAGGATAAAGATACTATGTTAAGCTTAACTTTCAAATTAAAATATTTTGTTGTTTTTTATTTGTTTTTAACTTTTCATTTTTCTTTCATTAAATTCTTTTCATTGTTGTTTAATCCTTTTGTTTTATTGGCAAGATATATTTTAATTAATTTAAAATATATTTGAAGTTTTTTTACCTTTCACATTTCTATATAAAGTTAGTGATATTGGAAGACATCGAAGAAACATCTAAGAAAGTCAAATAAGTATTAAGTAGTAATTAGTTTCTTATATTAACATTTGTAATCATATGATATATGATATTGTGGTAATATTATGTAATATTATTACTGGTGGCACGCTACCCAAATAGCAACTATACAGCTATTTGTATTTGATACGCCTCCAAATAATAGTGTGTGGTTCTAAATTAATGTCTTAGATAATTAATATCTTTGGCTTTAATTGGGACCAGCACCCTATTACAAGCTAGAAAGAAAAAATAAAAGGAAATGGTCATAAAATACAGGAAAAGTAACGAATCCGTGAAAAACGAAAACAAGAAAATTGCTGATAGACTTAAAATTTTACCATTAGTTTAAAATACATAAGCCTAGAAAAGGTACCCGTTTCACATTTATTGAAATTACTGTAACTCTTACTAAGATAATGGCTTGTGTGCTAAAATTTAGATCACCCTGTACCTACCTTTACTTCTCTACATTAGACGCAAATGCTTTGAAACATAAATAAAATTACTTTACAATCTCTGTATAAGTAAGAAATATGGTAAATTATTTCATTAAATATTCGATAGGTAGGGTGCTAAAATTATTTTCTTGAATATATTACCTACCCAATTTATGGTTAAAAATTTAATTTTTAAGAAGGAGAAGAAACGATAGGGTAATAATTAAATTAAGGTTCGACAGTTTATCAAAACATTTCACAAAGTAAAAAAAGTTGAGTTGAATTCCGTCAAAAAATTTATGTAGATTTATGTAGATCCTGTTTTTCTAGGAATGCTTAATCTTTATCAACTAAAATATTATTTTAAGATGCACTGATAGAAAAATCTAAGAATATTAATACAAAACGTTGTTGCGTCAACTCTTAGGTATAGAATAATCGTAAAAATACGATTATTCTAAAACATTATAAAGTTATACTAAATAGAATCAAACCACATACATACTAAACAACTTCATAGTCTTTAATTTACAAGAACGTTGTCGTTCTAGAGTATTTTATGAATTAATAAAGATGGCGGAAATTAGCTGGTTTTACCAAAATTTTGAAAGTAGGCATTTTGAGCTGCAATTTCCGTGTGCATAAGTATACATAACGATAAGCATATACATGTACATATAATGCCATAATGATATGTAGTTTTTATGTCCACATATATGTAATATGTGAATTTAAAATAAAATGCGTAAAATGTATTGTTGAAAATCGAAAAACTGCACTCGTGTGTAAATACCGAACGCGTTTACTTGTTTGTTGTTGTATTCTATGAAATATATAGTGGTTGGCGCATATACAACTATTTATGCTTGTGTTCTAAAACCTAATTGCGCTATTGATTAAGATAGTGTTCTATCAGTGTGGTTTTCAAATTGCCAAAATCGTCTAAAAATTACCCTAGACAAACATTTTTATTTACAATTGAACAAATGTTTTTTCGAATTCTTAACTACTTTTATTTTTGTCCGTCTATCTGTCAATGTTCCGACAGTCTCTCTGTTCATCTGTTCGACAAACTGCCTTTCTATTTTTTTGTCTATCCATTCATCTGTTCGTTCGTCTGTCTGTTCATCTGACGTCTTTTGGTCTCTTCGTCGGTTCGTTTTAGTGTCACATTTTTTGCACTCAAGAATGGAATGTTGGTTCTATACGAAATTTTCAAGGAAAATCAAGTTTTATTCACATATGAATATTTTTTATAAACAAAACAAACATAGTTAGGGGCGTCAATTTACAATAGGGTTTAAAAAATTAAGTGCGCGCATGAGCTTAAAGAAATTATATATTGGGAAGTATATCGATTGAAAATGCAATATGCTTTACACTGTAAAAAGTATACTATGCGAAACATTACATATTTTTTTCGAAAACGAAGTAAATAATTGTTAAGTATCTGAATAAATTGAGGAATGTCAATTTATTATATCGTCGGCTTACAAGTAAAGAGCACTAAGTCCAAAATCATGGTTTTGAGATATTGACAAATTTAACTTTCACTGTTGTTTTTTAATTTTTGTAATAATTGTTACAAAAATGCACGTTTCGCCAAACATCACTCAGTCGCTTAGTGCAGAAACATTTGAAATAATCTACAAGTAAAACGCACTAAGTGCACTAAGTGACTTAGTGCCTATTGCCAGATAAAATTTTATTCAAAATCAAACTGGTGCGTTTTGTATAGTGGGAACTCTCTTGGCAGTCCACCTAGAAGTTAGTTCGGTTTACCTGTACATAGATCATCAAAAATTAATTACAGTACCCTAAAAATCCCATTTTTGCAAAAAAGTGACTTAGTGCCTTTTACTTGTAAGCCGACGATATTTACTTTTATTCCCCTTAGAAAAAAACGTGAAGATATATAATGCTTCATATTCTATAGTAAGCTCTTCGCAGTGGATAGTATATTGCGCTTTTTCTCAATATACTTTACAAAGTATTATTTCTTTGAGCTCGTATGCGTGACGCCCACTATAAGTTTTCTCCCTACGAATGGATTTTTTTTTTAAAAATTGGTATGACTATTTCAATCAAAATAATGATTTCTGAAAATTTTAACTTTTTAGAACTTTTCTTTTTTCTATTTTGATTTCCCATTTCGAAAATTATCAAAATTTCGAGCAAAAATGTTCAATTTTTTTACGTATTTTTGCGTTTTATGACGTTTCATGCCGATATTAATTAATTTCGAGCAAAAAAAAATTGACAGTCGATCGGTCGATCGGTCTGTCTGGGAAATTTTGTGTGCACGATAACTTAAGAACGCTTTAAGCTAGAGTCTTGAAAATTGGCAAACAGGTATGTTACCAAAAGTTTTCGCTCGGGATTGTTTTTGGTGAACATTGGGGTGCAGCAATGGGGAAAAATACATTTTTTTTAGAAAAATTTTAAAATTGCTTTATAGGGGTTTTTGAGGTTTGAGGGTTGAGCTGAAATTAAATCTGGTAATAAATTTTTTCCAACACCACTCGGAGGGGGTGTGGGGGTAAATATTTTTAAATATTTTCTTCACAGTTGGTATATAGGGGTTTTTTAGTTCGACGAATATGAATCTGATAAAAAAAAATTTCCAACTCTACCCCCTGAGGGGCGGGGGGTAGTTTTCGTGAAAACTGGTTTATCGGGGTTTTTGAAATTGCTGAAAATGAATCATTAAATAAAAATTCTAAATCCAACCCCAAAGAGGCGGGGGGTAGTTTTCGTGAAAATTGTTATATTTTTAAGGTTGCTAAACCTAAATCTGACAATAAAAAATCGGAAAGCTCTTTTACTGGGTAGTGTATTTAATATTATTTTGAGAAGTGGCGCCCCTATAATATGGTATAATGGGGGTTTTCAGGTTGCTGAAAGTGAATCTGATAATCAAATTCTTACTCCACCCACTGAGGGGCAGGGGGTAGTTTTCTTTAAAATGTATAAGTGAATCATTTAATAAAAATTCTAAATCCACCACCTGAGGGGTGGGGGCTAGTTTTTGTGAAAATTGGTATATTGGGGTTTTTGAGGTTGCTGAAAGTGAATGATTATAAAAAAATCTAACTCCACCCCCTAAGAGGCGGGAGGTATTTTTCGTAAAAATTGTTATATTTTTTAGGTTGCTAAAACTGAATCTGACAATAAAAAATGGGAAAGCTCTTTTACTGGGCAATGTATTTAATATTATTTTGAGAAGTGGCGCCCCTATAATATAACCTTTTTATTTATGAATGGATTTTTTTTACAGAATTGACATGGATATTTCTATCAATCCAAGTAATGTTTTCTAAAAAAATTGATTGAATGAATTTCGTGATAAACAAAGAAAATCTTCTGATTGAAACAAAATACTGGCGTTTTTAGTTTCTATACTAATTATTCACAAAAATAAAAAGTTAAATTAAAATTAATCAAAAACAATTACCAATAAATTACAACGGAATTACTCACCCTTGGTTTGGACTTTTTATGATATATTGACCGTCACCACCTCGTGTTCTCCACACAACCATGTCTCTAGCACTAAATTCGAAATGGCTGACTCGCAACAAATGGTGTCTACTGATAACTTTAAGTCGTTCGTTTATAGAGAATAGACTATTAACTTTTGAGCACTGCATAAATCGCATATTTTGAAATTTCACATGTGCCAAACGACTGATGCCCGATGTTGAGTACGCTACTTAAACTTGTAAAAAAGTAGTAAAAATTATTTTAGAATTTAAATTAATTGTTTCTTAACACTTTAGAGAGTATCCTTAAAAATTATTAAAAGTGAAACACCTGTACAAACTAATAATTATAAATAATATAACCATTTAATTGTTAATTTTAAAATAATCCTAATTTGATATATAAAATTTATTATTAGGACGAGAAATTACTTTTATTTAGCTATTAAATAATAGTTATATTTATAAATACGTCTGATAGAATTCTAAATATATGTGCATAACATGAAGTTAACCGATTTTCATAGAAATACCCAAATATCTTGATTAATTAAAAATACGAATTTTTGAAAGTTGGAGTTTATCGTACATTCCTTTCTATTTTTAATAATTTTTGGTAAAATTTAGTTCCCTGCCTTTGTTTGTTTAATGGCTTGGCTTGTTCTTAAAATTTAAGATCGATCGGATGTTATGTTCTTGAGTTATGGTGTTAACAAAAAAACGTGAAACACAGACGACCAAACGCACGGACGGATAGACGATCTTTTTTTTGAAAAATGTTCAGAATTCTATAGAAAGTATATTTATACAAAACTTTTTGCCTGTGCGGGTTTTTAACGATTTTGGAAAATTAAAAACTTTCGTATAATACCCTTCCAGTCATAAGATTTCGAAGAGTACAATAACGTAAAAAATCGACAGAAAACTTGAGTGATAGGTAAATAAATTGAACAGTTTATAAAAACATATTTCAAAAAAGTGAACAGGAAGTCGAAAGAAATAATATTATGAAAAGTGAGATGCTATTATTAGTGATTACAGAAGATGTAGGCTGAAGAAAATATAGCAATATAAAAGAAGTGGCAAAGGATTGATTGCCAATAATGATGATTTCATTTCTCAATCCCGAGCTAAATAACTTTTTTTTATTGACATGCACCCTTCATAATTTCTCAAGAGAAAATACTTTAATAGGCTTTTTGACAGATAATTTACTTTCATTTACCTATTTTAAGACCAATACCTATATGTTTTGTTTAGGGTTTCACAAAATACTAGACTTGTCCGTTTCGTTTAAGGTTCCATGGAATCATAGAATTATTAGTTGTTCTATCAAAAAGAGATAGTTAAGTTCTGCAAAAAATATAAGACATCAAAGTCCCTCATTTAAGGACAAAAAGATATCACAAAAAATGTATATACCTTCACTCCCACTTAGGACTTTCCCAATACTTTTTTCAAATATCACTATTTTTTTTTCTGTTTTCTTTGAGAAAATAAAACTGTGCTAAGGGGCATACCATCCTCCAGTAACACAAAAGTGGAACAAAAAAAGATTCTTGCATATCTTGGTATTAAAAATTCACCTGAATAAAAATCCTACCTGCTCGGTTTCGAAAGTTATATCTATATTTATGTCTGATTTGATGATTTCGGACGTTTAGCACAATTCGGTGCTCTGAAAAAAATTGCCTCGAAAAAAATTATCTCGAACAGCGTTACTTCAAAAAATTTTACTTCGAAAGCCCATTACCTCGCATATATGCTAACTGATTCATTTTGAAAGCACAATAACTGCTCGTATTAATTTTATAAAAAGATTAAATCAATAAATGATAAAATATTAACAAAAAACTACAATATACAATAATCTGAAAGAAACAGTTAAGAAATTAAAAATATACAATTTTCGAGGTAAAATCTGTTCGAGATCAAATCTTTTGAGGTAATGTCCTTTTGAGGTAATGTCCGTGAGAAATAAAATCTTGCGAGGTAACGTCCTCAAGAGGTAATGCCCTTTCGAGGTAATTTTTTTGAGGTATTTTTTTAGATGTATTTTTTTGAGGTAAATGCTTGATAGGTAATTTTTTTTGAGGTAAAGACCGGCCCCCACTTAAAAGAAATTAACGTAAACAGTATTTAAATGGCAGGCTGTATAAGGATTTTGCTAACATCCGGTATACTTTAATCTTGATTCTCCATAGGATAGTAAAGCATAAAAACTTTTTTATTAAAGATAAAATAGAGTTTAAAATATTTGCTTCCACCGTAACTGAATATTTCACATTTCTCATCATTTCCTTTTTTCTTTACGATTTATTTTATCGGCAGTAAATCGCTTTTTATTCAAATTGGTACACACTAGAAACCTAAATGGGATAAACGCAAAATCAGCTGCAAAGATAAAAAAGTTTTCCTCATAAAAATCTAATAAAATTCTAATAAAAAATGAACCTTCTTTGCTTCTAAGATGAATTTAAACAATTAACTCGTGTGCTAAACGAACTTTGATGCTTTCAATGTCTCAAAATATCCTACTAGATTTAGAATATTTATCATGTTTTTAATTTGAGGGCTTTATTCTCTACACCTAGAGCAATAATTTTTTTTTCTACAACCGTGCGGAAAGCTGTCACTTTCGCACTCAAAAGCGTGCGGAAAAGAGGCCAAATGCGGTTAGCCTTAACCTTCTACGCGTCAAATCGCTCTTCCGACATGAGGAGTTTGAAAAAATTACAAAATTATAATTTATTTAATAAAGTACAAAAGCATATTTTTAACTCGTACAAAAAATATTATTCCTAACACAAATTTATTTTTATTATTTTTTTTAAGTTTCTTTTAAAAACATTTTTTTTTTCTTATTAAAATATGATAAATTAAAAAATTAAAAAAATATTTTTTACCCTTACATCGCCCCGATTTTTACCAAAAACAATCCAGTTCAGGAACTTTTAATAATAAACTTATTTATGGTCCAAATTTATAGCTCAAAACGTTCCCGAGTTATCATGGTCATACATTTTCCAGGACCGACCGATCTACAGACAAATTGTTTTAGCGGAAGTCAGCTTATTTGTATAAAAACTCGTGAAAAGTAAAACAGCAATGCAAAATTTTAAAAATGTTTTACTAACGCAAGAATTGTTTTGAGGAAAGTAAAATCACACTGCATAAAAGATCTAATCCTTGAAAATCGATTTAGTGCTTTTTAAAATTACCTCAACAAACATATAAATCCATTGGGAAAATTCTAAAACCCCTTTACTTGAACACGTTGCAAGTTTTATGCTATGCAAACCCAAGATAAGGCGAAATTGAACAATCAAATGTGCTGAAAATAAAAGTCAGTGACTCGATTAGTTAACTTAAGGTGAGGTATAAATTTTATTTATATTTGTTATTATTTATTATAGGGTGGCCCAAAAAAAAAATACTTTTTAAACCGTTATAACTCTTTTGCCTCTTGATCGATGTAAACCAAATTCGGAATGAATATGCTTAAAACATATGAGATTTGGAAGATAACTTTCTTAACTTAAAATATTATTATATTATTCAGTAACAAAACTTTTTCTAAAGGGGTTATTTAGAGCTTTTGGGATTAGAGCGAAATGTATATGATAAATTTCCTACACTACTGGGCTTAGTGATCTTTCTTCAATAGGTGGATATGTTTAATTTTAATTTGAAATTGTGGATTATTTTTTAATTATATTTTTCCGAAAAGCTACATGTTCCAATAAATTGATTTTAACATAAAAAACGGATTCAGTAGGCGTGCTTTTTATCTAACATCTCTCAAAAAGTGAGACATAAAAAACGGAATTTCCGTTGAACCATTTGACTTATTTGAGCAGTTTTTTTCTCAAATTACTGACCGCTGTGTACGTTATGACAAAGCAAAATAGTATTACTGAAGGAAAATTTTATGGAGAAAGTGATCGTTACAGTTTTCCGAGATGTCCTTTTCGATGAAGCTGAAGTTTGCAACGTTTTTTTGCAACGAAAATTCAAATAGTATATTAAATTACTAGTTTCATAACAAACGTTTTTAGCGCACGAGTGCAAGTTTAGAAAACAAGCCCCTTGCGACGAGTTTTCTAAAGTACTAGTGGGCTAAAAACATGTTATGGAATAAGTGCTTTAATATACTATTTGAATTTTCGGTGCAAAAAAACGTTGCAAACTTCAGCTTTATCCTTTTCGAACTTCACCTGAGGACTGTGGTTTTAGTAGTAAAACGGCATTAGTAAAGAAAGCATAATATTGAAAATAAGAAAAACACTCTTAAAAATACAAAATAATGTTTTTATACAAGTCTTTTTTGACGTCCAGCTGCGATGCCGCTTTGTGGGCACTGCAGAATTCCTTCATACAAGTTTTTAAATTTCCCCGGTATGTAATTGTCTTAACTTTTGTAGGTCGTTCATTTTTAAGACATTGAGATGATACCCTTTCGACATTTATTTCAGAAAGTAATGTGTATTTCACCGCTATGCTAACCAGATATGAACCGTTCTCGCTCATAGAATATCGGTCTATATGAGTACATGAAAAAAGAGCGAAAAAGTCCATTTTGAAAAAACTCTGAATCTTTTAGTAAATAGTAGTTTATGATACAAGGACGAAAAATACTGTTTTAAGGCGATAACGGAGATTGCCATTCTAGCTAGGAGAGCGAGATTGGCAACCGTAATCCGCATAAAAAACATTTTTGTCCGTGTATCATATACTATTTTTTATTCGATTGTAATATATTAAAAAATAAATTTGTATTTTTGACAACAAAGAGGTTAGAATTCAAATGTCAACAGTTTCAATATCAATCAACCAATAAACGTCGACTATTTTACTTTTGCGTCCTATTCCGAAAACTAAACTTTCCGAACGGGTTTATTATACAAAAAGTGGCGCTTTTAGATATAATATAATAAAAAGATATTTTAAAATCTGATATTCCTTTTAAAAGTTATAAGGTGGACACAATTAAGTACTTACAAAGATATTTTTTAATACCCACTTTGCTGCTTGTTGACTTGATGAAACTTGGGCTTCTTATGATTCTCACTTTATGTATTATACTTTTCATTCTTTGATATTTTTTTTAATTTTATCTTTTACAGTGTGAAATTAAAAATTACTTTTTAAATCTGAGTTTTTTCAGGAATTCACGTAAAACGGAATTGTTATCTCGTTGGAATTGCTGTAATTAAATAAATTGTATGGTATAATAGTATTGTGAAATCCAGACTGTAAACTAAGTTGTATAAAATTTGAATGAACATGTAATTCGTTTTGCTTTCCGATTTTCATCAAACAAGGAAACCGTTAATTAAAAAAAAAACATACAGGGTTATTCCTTTAAATTCACCCCCGTAACTTTTGAATGGGGTGAGACATAAATTTGAAATTTGGTATGTGTATGGCCAGGGGAGAGGGCAGTGGGAAGCAATATTTTAAAAGGCGCTCTGGTAATTTTAAAGAGCTTAAAACTCTCTATTTAACCATTAACTATTTATTTTTTT
>CAUEHQ010000825.1:0-99640 GCA_958510825.1 Brachypterus glaber | reverse complement strand
CGGACGATATCTGGGACAAGAAAATAAATCATTACCCAATTATCGTCCGGGCGGACGATAATTGGGCCAAATTCAGTTTAAGTTTATATAACCATAACTCCCAAAAAAATAAAAAAATTTTATGAATTTTCTCAAATATTAATAGTTAACATAACAAAGTTTAACAAGACCAATTATCGTCCTACCATTTTTTCACAAATAATCCTAAAAATCAACGTGCAAAACGTGGACGATAACTAGGACAAATTAGAACGCTAATTGGGACAATCCACGTACACGTGGCTTGTCCCAATTAGCGTCCTATATTTGTCCTAGTTATCGTCCACTTTTTGCAAGTTTTTTTTACGCCTGTAATCACACCGTTTTGGATAATATGTACATATGTAAGAACCAAAATATTAAAAAAAAACCCTAAAACATAAAATTTAAAAACTCCTTGCATTTTTCGAGAAACATAATAAGCAAAAATTAGATATTCTGGGCTAGTATTGCAAGGTCCATTTAACAATATAAGTTTATTTAATTACTGGTGGTCCATAAAACAAAAAAAAATGGTAAATCATCAAGAAAATAATCTTTTATAAGTAGTAAAAATATTAATCTTAAAAATTCATTAAAAAAAATTGGTAAATATATATCTAGTTCTGAAGAAGAATGTAGGACCAAAATCAAAATAATCTTAAAAAGTCTTACCATTTCCAATGCACAAGTAATTTCTTGAATTGTTCTTTGGGATAAAAAATAAGAAGATAAATATCTCTTATTAGCAGACCTCGGGGATAAGAGAGCTGCTCTTTCGTTCATGAGCGTAGCATAAATTCAACACTGAATATAAGCGACCGCAAGACGTGTGTCCTCACTCTACAAGAACTCAATGCCAGTGTATATATGATGAAAGCTAAAAAATATGGCAAAATTTGAGTCATAGCTCCCAAGTGCTCGGGCTCTGGTTTTTAGTAAAACATAACCAAAGAAAATGGACGAGATTACCTCATATCAATGGAAAGAAGGTAAAAAGGCGTTAGAGTTGTAAGAAAAAGAGGGAAAAGAAACCAAAGAGAAGAGAACCGAAAACTTGAACTGATAGAAAAAAGAAAGCCGAGCAAGATATAGAAGAAAAGAAATAGCTACTAAAAACTGGATACTAAAAAAAATAGATAATAAGAAATCAAATACTATGAAATCATATCGGAAAAAAAACATAAAAAATAAGTTTAAACTGAAGTGTTATCCGCTAAAAAAAGCTGTATTCCTTGAATTTTTTATTTAATCCCTTAAATTTTCTCGCAATTTTCCCTCAATATTTCCTCAAAAATTCCTAAAAATTACCTAAAAGGTCGCACGTTTAATTAAGATTTCTTTGGATTAACTCCAATATCTACAATATCCACAATACCTACATCTCAATTCCTTAGCGGTTTAATATGGAAATAAAAGAATACAGAATAATAGGTTTTTTAATACCTATTATTTATTGTCTTAAAAGACAAGTTTTTCCGGATCTAATTATAAATTTCATATTGTAAAGGCTATATTTTAAAAACATGTTTTAAATGTCCACTTTTATGATAAATATTAATAAAAATAATATAAAAATCATCTTGTTTCACTGTGACCGATAATTGGGTCATTATCTAGGTGGATAATTGGGGCAACCCCAAAAATTATGAGGACGATAATTGGGACATTATAAATTTTTATAAATAGCAATTATTTATATATTTCTGATGATATATACGTTAATTTTAAATATAATTTAGTAAAATTCAATAAATGTTGATTCAGTTAGTACCATTTTAATTTTGATATTCTTTTAAACTAATTTTTTGTGGCTTACCAAAGTCTGATTTAGTGCTTAAGTGGACGATAATTGGGACATTTACCTTACCTTTACAATAAAAACTAAAAATAAAAAGTATAACGTTTTTACAAAGCAATTTATTTTTTACCATGTCTGAAAATGGTATGTAATGTTACTCAGTGCCTTAGTTCCCAATGGGTGCTTCTTAAAGTGCGAAAATTTGAAATGTTAACGGGCCACCCCCTTATTTTATTTTTCCCTGTAAAAAAAATGCTTCAGACCAAATTTTGCCAAAATCTAACAATTTCTAGAGGTCGCTACAAGCAAAAAAAAGGTTTACGGTATTTATCAATGGATGCAATAAACCAGTAATATGTACTGGAACAATGAAAAAACTTATCTGAAATTAAGTCTAAGGTTTTGAAAAAAAAAATCATGTTTTTCCCATTAAAAAAATCATAACTCCGTCCCTGTACAAAATATTTTAAAATATAAAGCGGGGTTATATAAAGGAATGTTATAGCTACAGTTGACGGTAATTATAAATATATAGCATTATAATTTACGATGTGGGAATTTTATAAGTTTACTGTAGTGAAAATTTAAATTATTTTTCACAAAAGAGCAAATAAAAAAAATTGACAGATAGAAGATTTTAATAATAATTTTATTTTTAAGGTCCATAGGTTACCTACTTATCAAAAACTACCAAGACTGGAAGAGGGTATTGTCAACAAAAAAAAATTCATTTGTAACGAACCGTGTCTAGTATGCCATTCGTTTTCTAATTCACAAAAAAAAAACATTTTAATGCCAACATAGATTTTGTCAGTGGATGTTTGTCACCCGAGCCACGATAGCGGCGCACAGTGGTCCCAGCAAAAAAAAGTGACAAAAGTCTGTTATTTTGCATAGTGGCATTTTTGCACCGCTGATTAGAAAAATTCGAAAAAAAATTGGGTCGTTCAAAATTTTTTCAAAAGTCCGAAATAGCTGAAATTTGCTCTTTTGGCAGTGTTAATTCGGACCAATAACCAAAAACTTAAAATTTGAAATGGTTGAATAAATATGGCCGATTTATTTTTTAAATTTTGCCAAAATTAAAGAAAATATGGCACAAAACAAAAAAAAAGCCCAGCCAATTCTGTTATGGATTTGTTCCTTAGGTATGTGTACTATTAATTACTATAAAAATATAATGATTTTTACTGCCCCTTTTTTTTATTTAATTAAAAAAAAAACAAATAAAAATTCATTCATTCATATAGTAAAAAAATAACTCTAAAATAATTACAGATTTACGAATGGTTTATGGGTTATTTTCGTTATGTACATATAGTATATACTAGTAATTACTATAAACATTTCATGATTTTATACTGGCCCGTTTTTTTTATATTTAATTTAAAAATATTATTTGGCAAAATATTAGTAATTTTTCTTTCTTACATATTAAAAATAAATTATGCATCAATAAAAGCTTTTATTTTAGGTCAATTTTGTTTAATATAAGTAAGTTTTTTTTTAAAGGTATAGTTATTTTAAACCTTCCCGTAAGCCAAATGACTAGGCCCAATTTACACAACCGTAAAACGTTAACATGTGCCATTAACGAGAACAAATTCCTCTAAATTATTGGAATACAAGCGTTTTTATAAGCAAATTTTGTTTCTACAGGAATACAAAAGTGTTTTTAGTTAGTAATAGCTTTATCAATTCTCATCTTTTTTTACATCAAAACGTTATGGAAATAAAATAAGTAAACACAAATTATAAATTTAAAATAATGTCTACAGTAGTATTTCCATAACAACAATATTTGGTAATAACATCACTTATTTAATAGCTTCTGAGATTGGTCGTTTTAATTCGTTCTCATATTCTAAGCAAAGACAGATATTTGTTTTTTAATATTTTTCTATGATTTTAAGAAGCAATCCATTTTTAAAATTTGTGGCACGCATTATGGGCCGGGCTGTATACTCTTCCAGCTCGAGTGCTTTAAAGAGTATAAAAAGTACCTACCTTTATTACCCGTACTATTATCTAAAATACTACTCTCACTGCCATGTCTGGAAGCATATTTCGTCGTTCTGCATAGAACATCATACCCAATAATAGATCCTATCGAATCAGAAATAAAACATATTTGTCCTATAAATCCTTGGCCTTCTTCAGATTTAATAAAGTCTAAAAATAAAAAGTAAGTAAGTAGGTAAAAAGTGAAGCCTAAGAAATTCAAATTTATATTTGATTAAGGGCCAATATTTATAGTTATTAATGATGCATTAATAACTATGATGATCTGTCAGATAAAGTACTGATAAATAATTATTCGGAGGTAAAAATAAAGATAATTTGATTTTCTTTAAAGGAAGATGTTAAATTTTTTAGTCAAATTATACAAAAAGTATTGGCAGATTTGTAGCCAATGTAAGAAATAAAACAAGGATCTTTAAAAATATATCGTATAATTGATTATTCCCTTAATGATACTGTTAAAAATTCCACAAAAAAAAACACAACAACAAAATATCGAAATTTAATGAAATCCAATTAAAGTTTATTAGTTTTGATCAGTGTTTCTAAATTGTCCGCGGGAAATGCATGCGTCCGATATTTTTGGACTAAGAAAGAAAAATTTATGTGAAGTTGTTCCATTGTTTTTTTTAACCTCTTCAGGGATATAGGCACATATGTGTACGTTTAAAAATCAACTCCGCAAAATGAAAATCACCAAATTCCTTATTGCTCAGTGGCTATAGCTGTTGCCATTTGCTTTGTTTCCAACCACAAGCGACATCCAATGGCCAAGATTCGCACATCTTCAGTTGTTTACTTGTTTTGACAATAAAAAGCATTTTTAACTTTTGCTACTAAATTAATTTAAACAAAAAATTCGTCCCTGAAGAGGTTAAAGTAAAACTGAGCAATTAAATAAAATTATTTTAATTTTCGAGAATAGCCCCGTCTATTCTGAATCCCCGGTATACAATTTTTTTGTATTACCCCTTGAAAGTTAAAACCTCGGTTGAAACACATTTCATCACTTTTTTTATGTTGAACGAAATGTGACTTGACAGAGTAAAAATAACCACAGATTCGGATTTAGCGATTCCAAAAACGTATAGAAATATTTGTGTCGTCTGTGGAATCAGACCTTTTTTTTGTGTGCCTGTGTAATTTATTGAAAGACGCGAAATGTCGACGCGTTAATACAGGTGCGGTTAATACTATAACGTTTTAGGTATAGCTTACCGCGCTGTACAAGATTCGGCGCCGTTTATCGCGCGATATATGCGTTATTGTCGTTATGCGTTATTATCGACGCGGTAAATTTGGCGCGGTTAACCTAGTCCCCCAATATAAAATATTTACCTTGATAAACAGTATTTGCGGTATTGATTGTTTTGGTTACAGCTTCTTGATAATCATACGCAGAAGTCGCAAGAAGTGGAAGAGCTCCTATAGGTATAGAATCATGTGTCACTTGTGGAACATCAACACACGAAGGCGAAACGTCAAAACTATAAGGGCTAAGACTAAAAGAAAAAAAAAATAATAATATAAAATAATATTATAATTATAATAAATGAGAGTTTTCTTTGGATGTATACAGCTATATAGCTGGTGCAATGCCCAATTAACGTTCAACCTTGAATGTGCAGTAATATAAACCTATAGGTGAACATATAGGTTTATATTACGGCACATTCAAGGTTGAACGTTTATGGGGGGTATACCCCCATCTTAAAAACATCTAGCTACGCAAGTTGTTTTAAACATGCAACCAAATACCTCCACGTAGAAAGGATGTAAAAAACTTTCACTTAAAACGCGAATTATGCTACTCTCATTACGCATTTCACGTGTCGTGATATATCGAAACTTTTTTAAATAATAAATATATCTATACATATTTATTATGTATAGTAGGTATGTATCTAATAATTGGATAATTTCTTGGGCTTTTAGTCATAAATATTATTATTTGTTCAACTCAAGTGCAAAATAATGTGTACAGTATCTATTGAGTAACTGCAGTTTTTAAGGTCCGTGGTTTTGCCCTGCCTTGGCTCATCATGACGAGTTACATCTACTTACACTGTCCTGTGCTGCAGCACAGTACATTGTTAGTAGATGTAACTAAAAGAGAACTTAAAGTAAACAAGCTGAGTATTACTAATTGAGTATTACTCATTAAGTATTACTGATTGAGTATTTCTCATTGAGTATTACTAATTGTGGATTACTCATTTAGTTTTACTCATTGAGTTTTACTCATTGAGTTTTACTCATTGAGTTTTACTCATTGAGTTTTACTCATTGAGTTTTACTCATTGAGTTTTACTCATTGAGTTTTACTCATTGAGTTTTACTTATTGATTAATTCCTCTTCGGTGCCCGATGAGTTGAACAAACACTGCCATCTAAGCAACTAGTTGCTAATGCTAAAAGCAAAAAGTATAATCTTAATTGTTTAGGCTGGTTTACTACTAAAAATTTAAATCCCAGCATTTCATTCCTACTTGCATAGTAACTAGCTGAGAGATAGCAAAGCAAAACTTAATTATTATATTTACCTAGATAAAATTCCAAGTCCCTCTGTACAAATAGAAGGGCAAGAAACCAATCTAATAGCAATATGGCCCACCAATGATGGATAGTGTTGACGCATTACTGATTCAAAAGCACCACGAAAAGTGGTAACATCTGAGTTTTTGGCAGTCATATCAACATTGGCATCTAAAATCACACAATGTTAAAAAATTACTGTTTCTGTATACTATACAGCGTATAGGTAAGTATAAAACTTGTACAAATATACATTTATTATTGAAAATAAAAGCTAATTTTCTTACCTAAAACGCTACCAGCATGAAGAACCATTAATAATACTGTTGTGTTACAAGGAAGATGAATCGGAGAGCCCCCAGGAGATTCTAGGCAACTCGCGTCTATAGAATTAATTTTACCTCTTTGAAAAGACCTTTTTCTTCCACGTTCACTTGCAACTCTTTGCAAGTATGTCGGTGAAAATATACTATCCTCTAGAATCATGAGTAGTAAATAATATATTATTACATCATATACCAAAGTTAAGAAGAGACGCGAAGCACCGAAGGGATATTTTTAACCGAGTTTTTTTTATTTACTACTGAAGATTGAACATTTTAATCTAAATAACTAAATAATAACGGGTTAATAATATTAAAAGCATAAAACGTGAGATAAAATATACACAATATGTATATTTTGTAATAACATGTAATAAATTTGCAAAAATGGATTATTAATAATCGATTTAATACTAATAACCCACATTATTTGTGGAAAAAATAGTTTTGAATCTGGTAGTTATTATTATTATATTAATATTATTATTTTTAATTTTCTGGTTGGTAAAAAAAACATTCAACGTTTGGCAACCTATATGGTATTTACCTACAATTATTTTTAAATAATTTAAAATGTTATAAAGGTTAAATTTAATATTTAGTTTTAAAATTATTTAAAATTATAATATTTACCTGTTAAGTTTTATGTATACTATGCTTTTGTGACTATAGTCACAAAATATTTTCATCATCAATGAGGATGATTCATGCTGATGCAGTTTGGGAGCAGAAATGCAATATAATTGCCAAACAGACCTGAACTTTTTGCATGTAGAAAGATAGTATGTTATAAATACTATGTATAAAGGACAACATTTCGTTAGAAAACCCAAATGTCTGACTCTTCTCATATTTTCTGTAGAGAGTTTTTGATATGGTTCCTTTTTTAAAGAAGAAAAGTCTAATAAAGCAAACACAGATGACCAAGAATTAAAGAACAAACTAAACCCAGATGAGGTAATCCAAATTTTGTACTATTACAAACACCCAAATCAATGTTTTCCCATGTAACACAAAATAGTGGTATATCGGTGGAATATCATTCTCCATTACAAATGACTACTACTGGTAGGTAGTAATAAGAATTTGGTAATATATAGTGATATAGCACCAATGTAGACCCGCTTTTGTCAGCTGGTATTCATGTCTCTCTCTTTCTATCGTAAAATTAATATGTTATTTCTTTTATGTTCATAACAATGTCTGTCAGTGATTTCCAATTCTAAAATACTTAAATTAAGAACTAATTATTATAATTAACTAAATAATTGTATTAAAATAGTGAAAAATAGAAGTGCCTATTATTATTTACTGTGTGTATGTGTGTTGTAGATGCGAAAAATCCACGCGTCCCCTGAAACACTACTTTTTGGGAATAATATCAGATAGAACATTTTAGAACAGATTCTATTTTACAGGGGTTATAGAGATAAAAATGATCGATTTTCGATTGATACCCCGATTCCGGTCCCCCGAAATCTTTTTTATTATTATGGTCTGTTTCATCAAGCAAGATAGTAAATTAAAAATCGCACAGTAAATATTTTCAAAACAGATTCGAATATTGGATATGTGAATATACTGAGTAGTTTATTTTATAAAACGTAACTATATTCTATACACAAACATATACTATTCAAACCTGTTTTAAAAATATTTACTGTGCGATTTTTAATTTACTATCTTGCTTGAAAAAACAGACCATATCAGTAAATACATTACTGTAATGATAATTTGACTTAAAATTACTTTGTTCTTATATACCACTACTGTACAGTAACACGTGTTAATTCATTGACGTTAGCGACATCCGTCGCCAACATAGAAAAACCGTATTTATAAATATGGTTTCTCTATGTTGGCAACAGATATCGCTAACGTAAATCATATACGGAAAGTTCTATAGCGGTAACATGGTAATCTTTATGCTACTGCTAGTTCTGTTCGGCACTCTCAACACCGTCAAATTCTAGTAGGAATACGCGTAGGAATACGCGTATGGTACCATATATCTAGTAGAACCATTATGAGACTACAGATAATATAATAGTGTATTATGATCCAAGGACGAGAAATAATGTTTCTCGGGATTTATTTCTCGTCCGTGTATCATACGCTGTTTTTTATTCGCTTATAAACATATTTTTAACAAAAAAAACTAAAAATGATAAGTAAAATTAGTTTTAATTTGATTGTGAGTTATCTGACAATTTTCCATAAGGGACCGCAAAAGTACTTTGGATTTTTAGCTGCAGCCCGCCAAAATAAAACCAAAGACAAACTCTTAACAAAAGTGTCACTTTTAACTTAACATTTCTAACCGAAAAATGTCGCTTTGGAATACAAGCGAATAAAAAAGATATTTAACAACCATTTTAAAACCTCTATGTTACTGGCAGTAATAAATTGTTACTTGGGTTTTCTTTATTTTCTAAATAAATATTTTTGCAAATAAAGTATAAATCCCGTTTGAGAATACTTTATTTTTTATATACTTCGGCCCTTTGCGTCTCACGATATAAACAGTACTTGTATATAAATAATACTATTCTCACCGTCTCTTTCTGCTAAAGCTGTAGAGGATGTAGAGTCCTCTTCCTCTAAAAGTAGGTCCAGAGAACTCCATTTGGCAAGAGAAGACGAATCTGGTAAACCTTAATTTATGGTATTTAAGTCAAATTTACAACAAACATAAAACGTTGCGAATACTTGTTCACATATCTAAGATTTTCACGTGTAAAATTATGTTCAAAAAGTTTTAAGAAATAAAAATAAATACCTAACCTACTAAAAGTAAAACAACCTCCGCTTGCAAATAAGACTCGTCCAGCAATCTTTCAGGCCTTACACAAATAGTAATTTTATATACATATTATTCACAACGCTTTATGTCAAAAAATTTATTGTCCAAAAGTTTTGCCCAAAGATAAGTAAAAAAAATCGTATATAAATATATATATATAATATTAAATCATATATGTTAGATTAAAAATAGCTTGACTACATCTTTATACCAATAACTAAAAATGTGACCTTGCTAACATATAATATAATATTTAATATTGTTGATTTTTTTAAAATTTATTACTTGCTGAAGGACAAATTTAGTTAAGTATATATTTGGCATACCTTCACAATCGAAAAATTCTTCATCTGATGCAGATTCCGAATCTCGACCTATGCTTTCTATTCTCCAATTTGCTACCTGCAATTCAAAACTTTTTACTGATGACGAACTTGGAGAATGCAGATTCCTCAATGGATGCCTAAAAAATGCATATTAAAGTTAATTTATGCCGGAATGGGACACATTTTCACTTTTCATGTTTCATTTGTTTACTTAGAGAAAAATTATATAAAAAAAATCTTATGACTTGAAAGAAAACCAATACATTCGTTTGCGCCCTCAGTGTTTTTTGTAAAGGAAATAGTTATTTTTGTGTTAAGAGCGCATAATGATTGATTTCAGCTTATCGAGATGTCAAGTCGAGATCAACATTCACGCAAAAGCAGAAATCACATTTTGCGTTCGTAATATAAACAATATTTTTTGTAAAATCCAATAAAAATATGAAAATTTTTCGTTAAAATATATACAGTTGCCATGACAGCAAGCGGAAAAAATAATTTCTGCTTGTGTTAGGGTTTTTTAACCTTAACAACGAGCCAAAATATAAAAAGTTGAATAGATCGTAGGAAACGATATTGCATAATATTATAAGTCATAAAAGTAACCATATTTATAAAAAAAAACGCCACAAACTTACTTTATAGAAAGCTGCTTTTCCTCCTCCGGTGACAAATCTGCATCTGAGCTAGCAGCAGTTTGATTGGTTGGCACATTTGAATTTTTACACATAAGCGGACTATCTTCAGATACTTCTATACTTCCAAAAGTTGCTGCCAATGATTTGCATTGATCTTCCTTTGAAGCAGTGTTGTTTAAATTGTCATCTTCATCTAAAATTATTTCTAACTATTAAAAAGGTTTTCTAGTAAAATAATTAATTCCATTAATTGTTTGCTGAGACCTACGTACAAGTGTATTAAGCTAAAGCTATAATAACAGCTTACCTATTTCATCTTCAATTTGACCCATTTTTCTTTTTAACGCCAGTTGGGTTTGCCTTTCAATTTCTCTAATATTATCCATAGTAAGCCCGTGCCATTCATCTTGCCATGCCCATGCTTGTCTGTGTGCCCTTAACATTGTTTTTCTTAAAGCTAAAATAGTTATTTGTGTGCCAAGGCCAGAAACAATATCTTTGCTGGATAAATATGCTGTGCGAGTTGAATGAAGTAAGGGCTAGTAAAAATGCGAATCCAGAAAAGAAGTAGTTTCAGGTCATTTATCATGATAATCCTTAATATTTTAATAATTGTTAGATATATAAAAAAAAAGTTTTAAACAAAAGTTATAAGAGCTTAATGGGAGCAAAAAAATGTGTATATTTTATATGTTTAGGGGCACAAGGGGGAATATTTTTTCAAATCGAAATATGGGTTTTCTAATACATCATTTTAAAACTAATTAATTTTTTTACCATATAATTTTTATTTTTATTTTTTTATTTTGAAGATGCTGAATTTTATATTTTTATTTTGAAGGTGCTGGATTTTTATTTTTGTTATAAAAATGTGTTTTTCTTATATTTTCTTTTAAAAGTTTTGATTTATATAATTTAAAATTAGTTTAAAAGTAAAATTTACATTTTAGTATAATGGAGTTAATCATAATCAACAAAAACTGTTTGGACTTTTTTTAGGAAATTTTAGCAAAAATTCCCATTTTCACCACTTTTTCAAACCCCTAAAAAATAAAAATATATGGTTAAATATAGAATTATACGAGCCTTAAAATCAAGTACCAGTTCCATTTTGATTTATCTAGCAGTTAGTAGAATATTAAGGATAGTCATGATAAATGAACCACCCTGTACATATGTGAAAGCAATTCCTTTAGGAAGGGTCAGTGTCCGTAAAGCAGCTGTGGAAATTAAATAGTAGAAAAGTATATAACTAAAAATCGGTGATCAGATTACCCGTTAAAAATTAGGTCCCGGATTAAATCCACAATCCTTGTTAAAACTACAGTACTACTTAGTAAATATGTGCGGGTAGGGGTCTTTACCGCGCATGGACTTTACCGCGAAAACCATTACCGCGCATAAGTAGTTTCCTTTAGAACATTTCCGTCCGAAGTATGCAAACGCCCCTTGCAACAAAGAACGTCGTAATTCACGCACTTCCAAAGTTTTTTATTTTCAATAGTCCTTTCCTTCCTGTATATGAAATGTTTATATACAGGGAGCTCTTTGCCTCTAGCACTTTTCATTAGTTTGATCGACATGACGATTCGTACTTAACTGATTATTAATCAGCGATTTATACAAATCAGTCGATATTAATTAAAAAAAAACACTCATAAAAAACCTAAACACAGATATATGGGTAAGTTTAGTAAACGTTCCACTTTATCAATAAAAATACAAAACCAAAACTAACCAAAACAAACTGCCCTCAATTCTCACGGAAAACCCTTACATAAAATAAAAATAATGTATAAAAAATGGCGCGGTAAACGGTTTTCGTTGTAAAAGTCATACGCGGTAAAGACCGTTCGTGGTAAGGGACTGCGCGGTAATGGCTTGTCGCGGTAACGGCGATCGCGGTAATGGATTGCACGGTAATTGTCTTTGCGGTAATTTTTTCGCTGTAAAGTCCGGCGCCCATTTGTGCCGTTGTGCAAAGCTAAATTTAAAAACTATATAATGTTTTATATTGTTTTTGCAACACACCATTTTAGGATTCATTTTTTCCAGCATTGAAAAGGGTTTGAAATGAAAAGGATAATTATTTTATTCTTGCTAAAAAATAGGCTAATAAATTTAAATTATTTCACCAAAATAAGATTTTGTTATTAACGCAGTAAGAATGTATTATCGGATGCTTTGTCACGCATTGAAATATTGTCTGTGTCTAAATAGGTAATAAAGTAAAAAACCCACAGACAAAAAAGTTAGTTCCAATTAAAGCTAATACGGAGTGTTATAACTATTGAGATTAATTATTTCAAAAGTTAAAACGGAAAATAAAGTTCTGTAGTTTAAATGAAACATCGATGGTATTTTTTTATGGTATTTTTAAAGTCATTGATGCATAAATAATATAGAAAATACCACATATAAAAGTAACCCCTAACCCTCTTCTTAGAACTTACCCCAGACATATTTTTGTTGTAATTCACGGATAAATTTAGTTTTTCGAAAAAAATAATAAAATAATAATATTAATAGTCTTAAGTAATGGCATATATTTTTAAGTAGTTTTTAATAGTTTCTCTAAAAAATATAAATACCAAATTATTAAATATGTTTTACCAATGTCATGAATAAATTTTTCAATTTTTGTCTGCATGCCCCAATATCTGAACTCAACCCTGCATAGCTTGTATGCACACATCAAGGACTTTCCATTAGCTAAAGGTTGCTCTCTGCCTTTGACCTCTGCCCAATATTCTTCTAACCAATCTGCATTTAGTGGCCCTCTGCCAGATTTTTCAGATACGTAGTACATGGGGTCTTCCTCTTTCACGTAGTCAGTACCATATAGTTGATCCTTCACAACATCTATTAAATCTGTTGGTAGAAGAAAATATGATAAACGAAATGAATCTTTAATTTATGAAACAATTTTATAATTTTTAATATTGTGTCATACCTAAAATATTATATGTAACGCACTTGGGGAGAGAAGGTTTGGTGCTTAGCGTTACGAATTGGGGGGGGGACTAATGTAGAGTAACGCAAAGGCTAACAACTTCAATAACTAAAGGACATGGCACATACCTTATGGGAAATGGCCCTCGGTTAAATTGCTTCAAATTTTAGTATGTTATGGAGCATGACCTCCTAAAAAAAGTCTCCCTGGGCACAAAAAAATTTATGGTGCCGTTTGGCCGCTATGGTCATTTAAATACCATACAATCTAGATGATTATATAGGTACTTAAATCGTTGTTTATCGGTGTGTATGTGTGTTTTTATAATTTTAAATGAGTGGTTAATAGTTTATATAATATTTAAAGGCAAGTTAGTGTGTGTGGGTATCTTTTATTTACTATTTTTGGGTGTATATGGGTAGTGTCGGTGCAACCAGGTTTAGGTAGGTGGATTTTTGAGGGTTTTTTTTAATGGATTTGTGTAGTATTTATTTTGTATGTCTTAATAGTTATGTGCATTTCTATTAATTTTATATGGGTTTGTATGGGTGGTTTTGGGTTTGGACCTAACCAAAAAGTCCAATCAATTTCATAAATACCCATAACTAAAGTTTAGGTAAACCTATGCACATCCATAAATACTAAAAAAATACATTAAAACTTATAAAAACCTATAAATAACAATACACACTCACACTTCCTTTGCACATACATATATACTATAAAACCCCGTAAAAAAACATAAATAATACATATATACCCATACAGACCCACCTATAACCATAGCTACCCATTTGCATTGATAAATACTAAATAAATCCATTAAAACTAATAAAAACTCATAAATACCCATAAATACCCAAAACAACCCATAAAAACCCACAAAAATTAATAAAAATGCACATAACCATTAACACATAGAAAATAAATACTACACACATCCATTAAAACCCTCACAAATCCACATACACATACACCTGGGTTCACCGACACCATATACACCCAAAAATAGTAAATAAAAGATACCCACATACACTAACTTGCCTTTAAATATTATATAAACTATTAACCACTCATTTAAAATTTTAAAAACACACATACACACCGATAAACAACGATTTAGGTACCTATATAATCATCTAGATTGTATGGTATTTAAATGACCATAGCGGCCAAACGGCACCATAAATTTTTTTGTGCCAATGGAGACTTTTTTTCAGGAGGTCATGCTCTATAACATACTAAAATTTGAAGCAATTTAACCGAGGGCCATTTCCCATAAGGTTTGTGCCATGTCCTTGCTTGGGGTTTCATACGTACAAAATCCGTTATTGTTTAATACGGTAAGAAATTCTAGGTGTATATTTATTTAAAAGTTGTGTGCTTCGTAAGATACTATACCTATATTTTTTTTACTTACCTGTAATTCTATTTCTTAAATCACTACCAGACAACTTAAATACATTTTCCTGGTGTCCATTATCAGGAAAATAGTATGTTTCGATTTCTAAGCTAAATTTCTCCACAAAAGGACAAGTATACCTAGTTTTAGTATAAGGATATGCGTTCCATGCCTCTTCTTCAACCATTAATGCCGTCTTTGGAAGAATGCCTTTAATCCAACCTGGTAAATGACTACCAACATGATATATTTTTTTCGTATATTGTCCCGGGCCACCAGGTCCATCTTTGTAGGGTTCGTTTATAAGAATTTCTACCCCGCTACCCGCCCCGCTACTTTCTTCACGACTTTTTTTCTAAAATTATTTATTAAATTAATATTTTTTAGTATACTGCAAATATACTTGTGATATATTTACAAGTACATGCTACATATTACTGGAATTTGATTTTAATAAAAAATGTTTGTTTGTTTGTTAAATAAATAATTTTTTTTCTAAGGACTAATAGTTATAATGACTAATATTTATATATAGGTACTTTTCCTACGACCACCCTCGAAAACGACAAATTTCACACGATTTAGAAAGTGTCATATTTCATACGCGTGCGAAATAATATCAAAGCTGTGTTTTTTTATATCTACTTCCAAATGAATTTACTTTTCCACTTCTTTATTATTAGTTACGATAACTCTAAATTATAAATTATTTTAATTTTGATGAGATAGTAGTCTAATCTTAGAAAACAAACGAATAAGAGACTAATAGTCGGAGAGCTAGTGACCATTTTTATTTTATTATTTGCTCCCGGCTATATTTTATATATGTCTTAAAGTACATTGAAATTAAGCTATTTTCAAATTGCAGACTCCGGGTCCGGTTCCTTTGGGTGCTAGAAACTCCAAAAGCTATGGCAATCAGCTACCAAAAATTTTTTTTTTACTTGCCGAGTCATATACATTTCATTTAATACATTCAGATTAAGCTATTTTCATAGTTATACACAATAATTCTGGGGCCAAGGGGTGAGAACAGTCTTTAAAAAGTGCCTTTAAAATATGGGATACCTAATTTTTTAAAGAAATGAGAATTTATGAAATTTCATTTTGATTAAATAAAAATTAAAGAGAGTTTTTAGTGTTGTTTTGTAACCAAAGCCATAAAATTAAAAGAAGAAGAAGAAGATTTTTAGTGTTGACATATATCAGATAAAGTTTTTAAAGTCTTTTTTAACTCTTAGCCTAGTGAATAATTGTGCAAAACTATGAAAATAGACTAATCTAAATGTAGTAAATGTAGTTTGTTTGACTCGGTAATAACTTACCGAAATATATTTTTCGGGGACCCCATTTCACCACCTTTTCGAGGCTTCTAGTATCCAAAGGAACCCAATCCAGGACCTTTTGATTTACAAGTAGCTTAATTTGAATGTACTTTAAGACATATAAAATACAGCTGGGAGCAAATAATGAAATAAAAATGGTCACCAGCTCTTAGACTATATAAGGTAAACTTGAATTAATTTCTCAAAGCTAACGCATCTAACTTCGGGAATTTTAGAAAAAGTGCAGCTAGATTATTAATTTTTCTGTAAAGTACAGGCATTTTTTTAATACTTAGTTACTTAATTTTAATTAATCTAATAATTACACAGGTAAACAAAACAAAAGTGGGCGGAGCCAAAAAAGTGAATTTGGACTTTTCTGCTTCCAGTTTTTTTTATTCGAGTTTGAATTTTTAGTTTATCCAAGTGGGCCACCAAAAATAGAACGTAATTTTTTTTTCTTTAATAGTTCTTATGTTCAAAAAAAAATCCCCAAGATTTGGTTGAAAATTATTAAATTTTCGCAAAAAAGTTATTATCAGTAAAACTTTTATGTTACAACATGAAAAAACAATTTTTTTTTCCATATATTTTTTAAACAAATTTAATGTTTAAAAAAATAAAAATTTCAATGAAAGATCTCTAAAGTTAGGTACGTTTTTAAACAAAACAAATAACGTAAGAATCATCAAAATCCGTTTAGCTGTTCACGAGAACAATTTTGATTATGACATTAAACTTTCATTGTTAATAACTTTTGCAATTTTTTTTACTAAAATTTGGAAATACTTTTTAAACATAAGAGCTATTAATAAAATCATATTACAGTAAAAAAAAAAACACTCTATTTTTGGTGGCCTCCTTGGGATACTTTGACCTAAACTAAAAATTCAAACTCGAATAAAAAAAACTGGTAAGCAGAAATTTTCAATTTAATTAACAATGCAGATTTTGACTATGCTAGATCAATAATACAATGCTCTATAGATCGCTTTTTTGGCTCCGATCCCTTTTTTTTGTGTCTGTATTATGAATAATGATAATTTTATTTATCTTTATTTACATACATAAAATAATATTTATTTTAAAAATTTTATGATACTTTTTTGGGGTCGTAGGAAAAATAGTGTACATAACTTGTCGGAAAGTATCTAAACATTCGCTCATGCGAAATAAGTCACTTTTCGTACACGTTTATAGTACACTACACTACATTATTAGAATACCCATGATATGGGTCCCATATATTATAAAGTCGAAATTATACTTACAGCTATCATGTAAAGTTGGGCAATACGGTATTCCTCTACCGTAAGTGGTAGAGGAATACGATATTCTTTAATGAGCATTGTCGACTAGGACCTAATCGTCATATTGCCATGTCCTATATAATTAAAAGTCCAGGATAGATCTACATTTTTAGTACTGAAACAGAAGAAAAATACTTATAATAAAAACATCAATTACGCTTAAGGGGTCACGGCTATCCTTAAAAAAGTTAAATAGAAAGTCAAACCTCCCCGGATTTTTTGATTTTAGGTTGTTTTTGGGACATTTCCAAACAGTTTTTGACAAAAATTGAAATCGCTCACGAAGCCTTTTTAAATAAAGTCATTCTTCTTCTTCAAGTTTTTCCTGCCATCGCAATACGGAGTTTTTTCTATGAAACACCCTATAGCATAGGTACTACCCATAATACTCAATATTATTTTATTAATATAAAATAAATATAAAGAGTTAGAAAAAAAATACACTAGCAAACTCGCCAACATAATTTTCGACAAATTGCCGAAAGATTTAAGTCAATATGTAAAATAGTTAATTTTTTATAATCCCTGGAACCGTTTTGAAAAATGGCATTTTGTGAAAAACGCGTTTAAAGTTTTTTTATGTTTTAATGTATATAAAAAAGAACCAATAAAATTTTAATTCTGCAGGGCGATTCTACAATAAAAACTAAGCAAAAAAAGTATTCATTGCCGAAACAACTAAATTTAATAATAACGAAGTAATATCCTTTTAAAAGGTAAAATTTTGGTGACACAAAATGTAACTTCCTCTTAATTGCATTTTTTTTTTGAAAACTGTTGCTCCTACAGTGTTACACATTATGACATTTTTTATGTATTTTTACTCAAGGTATCTATATTTTTACAAAAAATTTAAAAAAAAGCAGAAAAAAGTTTGGAGCAAAAAAAAACTGCTAAGCCCCCCCCCCCTTTCGCACGTCCCTGGTTAAAATAATCACATAAAAAATGACATAGGGAGATGAGCCTTATTAAGATTAGTGCACTTGCAAAATCTCGTTGCTGTATCTCAAAGGGTTCCTGAGTTATTAAATAAAAACGAATTTTTAAGCCACTTTCAAAGGGGCGTATCTCCCTTACGACGTATTTTTAGACATATGTTTATAAGAAATTTTTGTCATATTTACAAAAGTTTAAGTCCAAACGAAATCAGCAGAAATCAATTTGTAGATCAAGAAAAATAAAATATTTTGATAAATTTGTCAAGTAAACAAAAAGTTAATATCTAAATTAAAATAATGTCGTTAAATAAAGCCGGCGTACATACGTTGATCTTAATAATGTATATAACACAAAACTTAATATTACTTTTAAACATCCGTACTGTACCACTCAATGCAACTAACAAAAACAGATTTTTTTACCTTCTTATATACGGACTTTAAGCTTAATACAAATATAAATATGTAATATCCAAGGACTTCCCTCAGTCATTTTATTAAACTTTAAACGGTTTATTTTCAGGTAATTATACTTTAATCCGTTTATTTAAAAATTGGTTTTGCTATTTTTGTCCTACTAGATTTGAAAAATTCCCCACCGTGCCTCAGGTGGAGATTTTTTTTATTATCAGATTCACTTTCAGGAACCTCAATATACAAATTTACCCCCTCCCGTGGAGTTAGAATTTTGTATTTTCAGATTCACGTTTAACAACCTTACAAACCTCAATATACCAATTTTTACGAAAACTACACCCGCCTCTCAGGGGGTGAAATTAAAAAAGTTTTATTATCAGATTCATATTCTTCGACTCAAAAAACCCCTATATACCAACTTTGACGAAAATATTTAAAAATATTTACCCTCTCATCCGCGGGGGGGGTGGAGAAATTTTTTATTATCAGATTCAATTTCAGCAACCCCTATATAGCAATTTTAAAATATTTGTAATTTTTTAAAAAAAATTCCCCCCTACCGCACCCAATGTTCACCAAAAACAATCCCGAGCGAGAACATTTGGTAACATACCTGTATACCAAATTTCAAGTCTCTAGCTTAAAGCGTTCTTAAGTTATCGTGCCCACAAGATTTCCCGGACAGAACGACCGACTGATCAATCGACCGACCGACTATTTTTTTTGCTTGGAATTGATTTATATCGACATAAAACGTCATAAAACGCAAAAATACACAAAAAAAAATAAATTTTTGTACGAATACAAGACTTTCCGAAATAAGATACATTCAAAGATAAATACGATATTTTGTCATTATGAGTTAATATAATTTGTTTTTTAAATTGAATAAAATGGCTTTTCTGAAAAATATAATCTGATATCCTATTAAAAAATTTAATGTGATTGAAACCTACTTTTGCGATATGTTTTTTTTATATTTTATTTTTTTGTCAACATTTATGGTAAACCCCTGGATACTGGATAATTGGGGTGAAGGGTGCTGACATATTCATGCACAGCACATGTACTTAGGCCACCTTGTTGGGCCCATTGTACTACCTCCCTGCTCTGAAATAAATAATAATAATAACAATAATAATAATAATAATAATAATAATTATTATTATTATTATTATTATTATTATTAATATTATTATTATTAGGATATCAGATCATATTTGTCAGGAACTTAATTTATAATTATCCAGTGGATAATATCCATGAACAAGAATAAAGAATTTAATCAGTGAAATTAAAAATTGCGAATAAACTTTTCTGGTAAAATTCCTATAAGCTAAATTATAATTTATTGATACTTATGCATTATTATTTAATCGTGATATTCAAATTTATAGTTATGTTATTTTAGATTATTAAAAAAAGACTACAGCAATGTACAAACAATTGGAAAAAGGGGCATCCTCGGAAAACTATTTTAAATCCAATCATTTAAAGAGGCTTTGATGAATAAGCATGACTCTTACGCATTTTGTTAGTACTGATAAAACAGTTATATCTTATATATACCAAAGTGCTCTGCTTCCATGCGATGGCGACAAAGGAAGTATTATCAAATGCACCCTTGATATCAATAAAAAGAGCAAGGGCAGATTCTAACTGATGATGTAAAGATTCCTTCACCCGTCCCACAAGTTGGATAGAATGCCGAATCGATATTCCAAATGTTTGTTTAGAGATTCATGAATCTTTTAACAAGTCTCTCCAAAGTTCTCAAGAAAAAGAAGACGAGGCCTATATTAGCCAAATATTTTAAACATGTAGGTTAGAATTACGAACTTGTATGTGCACAAAATCACGTTTTGTGTAAATCGAAAAAGAAAAATTCGCTTTCTACTTTGCCTACACAAAATAAAGATGTATTTTATATTCTTATAAAAGTTTTTCTAGGCAAATCTTATTCTGTTTAAATTGAAAAATCTTAAAATATATACTTAGTTTCCATGTTAAATAATCAATTATAAATAACATAAAATTCTGTAATTATATCGAAAATATTTTTGATAAACATACAGCTTAGTAATTCTGTAAAAAAATAAAACCGTTAAATAGGAAGACCTAGGTGCTAATATAGACTTCTGCCGTCAAGGAGCGCCATCTTTATCAGTTTAAATAGGACCATTTGGATAGACCAAGTAATACATCATTTGTTTTTAAAAATTGGATCAGGGGTTCTCGAGTTATTAGACATATATTTTATTTTAATTCAAACTTTAGCTGTCTTGGGAGATAAATTAATCCTCAAAGTATTAAAATGTCAAAAATGACAATAATGGCGTGTATGCAGACCTGACGAGAGGGGGATCGGGGGTGATTCCCCCCGGACTCGGAGATTCTGAGGGGGCCCGGATTTGAATCGAAATCCTGAAATCCGGAAAAAGTTAAACATATATTCGAAAAATTTGATTACAAACCATAAAAAAATACCAGAGGGGGGGAGGGTGCGTGTATAACAGCTCTAATATAAAATAAAATCAGTAAGTAAGTTGTATATCATACAACTATGTAATTATTGCTATACCACAAATTCTAAGTAAAATAAATTCTAAATAAATTAAAATCCTAAAAATAAAAACTTTTCGCAAAAAAAAAATGAACCGACTTCTGTCTCTAAAAAGTAAAAAATAAAGAATAAGCCGGTGCCAATTTCAACACTCCCTAAATTAAATACTAACAATTTTGTTGTTAAATTGTTTGCTGTGAAATTGGCACCGACTTATTTTTTATTTTTTACAAACAGAAGTCGGTTCATTTTTTTTGCGAAAAGTTTTTATTTTTTACTTTTTAGAGACACAGAACTTGAAGATTTGTAACATCATCTAAGCTAAATTATAGTTGTCCTTCCATCTCGGCAAGCTGTTGACGTCACAACGCACTATTAGTGCGTTCTGACGTCATCATCTTAAAGATAAATTTCTAAAAAATAAATCTAATAGTATTTTTATTTCAGCGCCAAAGAGTCCAACCAACCTTATTCTAAACGAAATAGTTAAGAAAATTTTTGTTAAACTTTAAGCGTTAAGTAATAATCAAATAACGCCTTATGGTATAATAACAAATTTTATAATTTTGTCTTGGTATTTTAATATACAGGTCCACAGAATCAGGTTTAGCGCCATTTAAAAGATGCCGTAATATTTTAATGACCCATTAATCAAGTTATCCGGCTTATCCGAGTTATCCGATCATTTTCTAAAGAATTGGTTGGTATTAGAACCAAATTAAGCCGGTTTTAAGTGAAATTGTGTTAAAACAATTAGATTTATCTTAATTATCCGGCTTGCCCGGCATTATCCGAGCATCAAATTAAAACGGGACCACGTCTTGAATGTTCTTTTTAAGTTGCAAAAGATTTCATCAAATTCCGTTCATTCGTTCCAAAGTTATGCGGAAACAAACATAAAAAAAGTTACACGTCGAATTGATAACCTCCTCCTTTTTTGGAAGTCGGTTAATTACAAAAGTGTAGCATAAAACTTTGTAACTCTAATCTGGCGATATGTCTAAAAGACATTACCAGTAAGGACAGAAATTTTTAATTTTAAACAAAATCATAAAAATATTAATTTATTATTACATCAATCTATGTTCTAATCATCTCAGAATAATATATGACAGTTTAGAGCTGCTGGCCCTCTTTAGTACCAAGAGTCAACTCTGCACGCTGATTAAGAAAACGTTTTTAGACTTTATTCGCAAAAGAAATATAGTCATTAGATTGATGTAGACTTGTGCGCCATCTATTGCTAGATGAAGACAACTACTCATACGTCTCCTAGTCTGGAGACTAAACAATCACTCTGTACGATGATTAGAAAATAGATTGATGGAATAATAAATTAACTTTACAAGTGTTACAACTGTACCAGCGATGCAACAATCTTTAGGAGTCGGCTGACGGTAGTGTTACTCCTGATTATTAATTTCTAACTCATGTTCGTCCTGTATATGAGAGCCTGGAAAACTTTTCCATATCTCAAGTCAAATTGTGTCACAATATAAAATTCCAGCAAACCGTATTATATAGAATGTTATAATTTCAAAATATTTCTTACTGTCGAAATTTAAAGACTATCTCTAACCTTTATCGAGTTATCGGGGTCGCAAACATTCCACACCGATCGAGAGATTTTTTTTTCGAAATTAGCTTTTATCATACATAAAACCTAAAAAAATTCATTAGAAATTTTTCATTTGTTTTAAAAATACTTTTCCAGTATACAGCCTGTTCCAGAACTCGCGTACCGAAATTTGAGGGTATATTAAAAACCCTCTGGAAAATATAAAAAAAATGTCAAAAAAAATCCATCTTCGTTCAATTCAAAAATAAGAACGCTTTAAGTGGACCAATATAGTTGCTGATGTTAAATTACCTTTAAAAGTTGAATTTGTAGCTATGGAAGCAAATTTAATTATTGCAGGTACATATTCTGTAGGTTGACATGGTGATTAATGTGACATAAATATTTATTAATGTCAAAAAAACACCGTCGGATGGAGTGACCCTATAAAAATTGAATATTTGATAGCCACTGTCGGTTTTGTCAAAATATAATAACCTAAAAAGATTCTAAAGTTGAAAGTCTTAAACAATGCACACGTCAACAATTAAAATGCAACCATAGTTACTAATAAGTAGGAAAAAACTAATTTGTAGGTAATTTAACATCAGCAACAGGATTGGTCAGATTAAATAGCTTCCTTAGTATTGAAGATGGATTTTTTTTGGATGAATAGTATGGAGTGTGATGCGAAGTGAACCCGACTGTTTTTTGCATCAACTTTAGAGTCTGGAATTACTCTAAAAATAAAAATTCGAGTAAAACCTACTCTAACACCGTCCCTACATGTGCCCTGAAATTTAATTTTTAGAATTTTCACAACTTTGATACTTGCGCCTTCGCCAATTTTGAAAAAACCTTATAAAAATTGGATGTGGCGGAGAAGAGGAAAAAAATTCATCGAAATCATGTATGGCACTTTTAAAATCTTTAATTTTCTTTTTAAACCTTGTTCTGGCCGGTTTCCACGTGGTTTTTGCCTCGCATTCAAATTCTAGGGTGATCAGCCGATTCGGACCTCGGATTTAGTTTCAGCGCTCCAAAATGATGATTTCAATTTATAATAAACTCTAAATTTAAAATTAGGTAATTTTGAGATATTTTCTAAGGTTATGTCAAAACTTTGACGTATTTGGTCAGTTTGAGTGCAGATTCGTTTTCAGCGCCCCTAAATACGTATATATAGGTATACAGAGCGGTCCAAAAGTCCCCCCCCCTCTTAACTTTTGAACCAGTTGAGATATCGACTTTAAATTTGGAACTTTTAAATAAGACAACTTAAACTATCTTTTAGCATATATTTAATACTTTCAGCTCTTAGAATGTGGGCAGGGGGCATGGGGGCATATTTTTTTAAATGGAAAGGGGGTCGTGTAATACATCATTTTAAAGATTATAAAATTCTTCATTTAACTCCATATTTTTAAATTAAAAAAAAAAAAAAATGGGTTTAAAATGGGGTTGAAAATGGGTATTAATGTCAAAATTCCTCTTAAAAAAAAACAATCATTTTTTAAAAATGTCTAATTTCATTATAAAAAAATGTTAATTATACGTTTAAACTAATTTTAGTTGACATAACTAAAAATTTAAAAAAAAAAACTTAAAAAATCGAATGTTTTAGCACAAAAAAAAGAAAAATCAAAACCTTAAAAAACATTTTCAAAAAAATTAAAAATGTTAGTTTAAATAGATAATTTTATAAGCTTTAAAATGATGTATCACACGACCCCCCTTTCCATTTAAAAAAATGTTTGCCCATGCCCCCCTGCCCACATTTTAAGAGCTTAAAATATCAAATATATGCTAAAAGATAGTTTAAGTTGTCTTATTTAAGAGCTCTAAATTTGAAGTCGATATCTCAACTCGTTCAAAAGTTAAAGGGGGGGAGACTTTTGGACCGCACTGTATATAGCATAGTTTGCTCGTTTCAATCCTTAATAAACTCTTTTATCAAAAATAAGGTAAATTTCAGCAATTTTTGAGGTTATGTCAAAATCCTTGGGTAATGGGCCAATTCCTCGGATTCAGATTTAGCGGAAAAAGATACATAGAGGTAGATATCTGGTTATTAAAGCACAGACAACTTTTTTATTTTGTGTGCCTGTGTATTCTTACAGATTTTAGTACAACTTCATAATTATTATTGATAATTATCAATTGGGTAAATGGCAATAGTGCCGAACTGCCATACATGACAATTTTTAATAAACATTCTGACCACGATTCTCTCCCACACTTGAAAGGAAAGAAATTTACAGGAACTTGCGATGGTTGAGGTCTTTATAGGAAGGTGGCATTTAATCGAATTCACATCTGACGGTGAAGATACATATCAGATAGTGATTTTTCACAAGCAAGAGGTGTTGCCCTGTATCGAAAAAAAAAATTTAGTACATTATATTAAACTGATGATTTATGATTTGCAGAAATGTAGTGGTAGTAGTAAATTTTTTTGGGTTGGCCAAAGCCGGACAACTATGCCATTTCTGGCCCTTTTTGTCACCCCAGGCAATCCCAGCCATTTACTAATATGAGTCCTCCTGCCCGTCCTTTCAATAAAGGTCAGGATATTGGCCCAGGGGAGATCTCTTAGTTCCTCTTGGTTGAGTCTTTGAGTTTCAAAGACTTGCAACCTGATCCTGTCGCATCTGACACACTCGGCTAAGTAATGAGAGGATGTTTCATCCTCTCCGCACTCTGGGCATAGCGAACTCTCTAGAATCTGCATTGTTGCCTTAGCTTGCAGTAGCCCGTGAGGACCCCTACAAGTTGTCTGAGTGCAGTTCTTCCTTTTTCCAGCAACCAGTCGGTCTTTGATTTGCTTGGGCCAGCCAGGAAGTCCCTAGCTTGCCGGCAACCGTCGACCGCCCTCCATTGCTCCTTTAGCTTGGTATAAGCCCACTCATGGAGAGCGGTCTTTACTTGCTTCCTTGTAACACTTAATATAGGTTCCGGCCCCGTGCAGGCCATCCCTGATCCGAGTCTTGCAAGTTCATCTGCAGAAATGTGTGTTTCAGCAAGGACATTTGTGGATGTCCTAGCGATATAATTTAAATTTCTGTAATATTCCATTAGTTTTGTACACAACAGACACATTGCCTAAAACAAAAACTTGAAGGTATCCATGCAAATACACTTTCTAACAGTGCTTGTTGAAAAACTAATAGGCGCAACGTTGCTGATTTTAAGTTTAGCTCACGTTGAGCTTTAATCTACAACCACAAGAAAATATAGATTTTCGAACGGATCGGCATAAACAATGTGAATCCTTTTTCAATTTTTGTTAGGTTAGGTGGATTCCAGGTACGAATCAAGAATTTACGAGAATTATTATGAGTAGGGTCACTTCATCTGTACTTGGTCCGTTTTTGCTCTGGTTTTCGTTTTTTTCTTCCTTTCGGGTAGCGCCACACAACAAATGAAAATCGAAAATTTCCCCTCTTTTCCCCTTAAGCTTAGGGATACGATTTTGAATTTCATTTTATAAGGTTCCGGTGCCAGAGCGTAAAAAAATATATGTAGAAGCCTTCATTAACTCAAGACGGCAACCCTATTACATTGATTTGACAATGTAAATTTTTTGATTTAGGCAGGTCAGTAGAATAGAATTTTATAAATAATGTTTTATAAGTAAGATTTAAAACCCTAATTCCCATTAAAAATCTAAAAAATATACTTATCTATTAAATAAAATACTAAGGTAAGAAAATTATGTATTATCTTAGCAATAATATAAGAGGATTTAAAAGCATTTTTTGAACTGAAGTATAGTCACTCCATATAGCACCAGCTCACCTGACCTCACAAACGAGTAACTATTGACTTTCCTCAATTGACCTTCCAATAAGCTTAATCCATTTTACTCTTTATTTTGTTTCTATTTCCTAAAGTAAAATATTTTTGTAAACATAATATATATTATATAAAAATATTTTAAAACCTTATGATATGGAGAATTGTGGCCGACTATACAGTAAGGCTGCTCTTTTTGCTGAATTATCATAAATTATTAAATTTAATTCTACTTGCCTTAAATTAAGCTAGGGAGCAGAAATAATACTTTGTTCAATAGGTACTACTTTAAGAATTGTACAAAAAATTTATCTGTGCCTTAAAACAGTGATTTGGAAGTCGCTATAAGCCGGTGGTCCACAGAAGGTAGTATGCATTATCATAGTGGGCATAATGGGCATTTGGTCTGCGTGCAAGTGATATTATCAGGCATTACTGTGCACAGTACCACATGGGGTATTATCCCCCTTCAATGCAACTTTGCCAACTCTTAGAATTAAAATTTAATTAAAATTTAATGTAGTAATATTATGTAATAAATATACTTAATTACATAAGATTATAGTTTATTTTTATAATAATAATTTAGTAAGATTTATATTCAATAACCAAGAATTACAAAATAATTCTAGTCCTGAGTAGCGTAAGATTGGAACATGAGGCTAGAATTACTAATAATTTTCTTAAATTTCAAGAAAATATAATTAATTTAAAACTATAAAAAGTATTCATATTATTTGTTCAGTCCTTATTTTTCTTTTAAATTGGGATCTATAAGTCATGTGATTCGTCATTAAATGTTGGCCACCTCCTGAGTGTAAATAATGGCCCTTGTAGTATAGTATATATAGTATATTAGCCTAATTTAAAATTTGATAGATGTCCAAAATTACAAAATTTAAATGTCAGAAATTATTTCTGGGGCTGCCAAAGCAAGACAGAGCGCGTTTCTTTTTGACAAAATTGCGGTACTTTAGCCAAAAAAAAAATCCATGTATCGTACCCCTAAGCTTAAGGGTAAAGGAGGGGAAGTGCAATGCTCTTTTATTGTGTGGCGCTACCCGAAAGGAGAAAAGCTAAGTCCAAAAACCGAAAACTAACGAAAGAGAACGAAAGAACAAACTAAGACTAAGATGAAGTGACTCTAATTATGATAACTTTCATAAACTTTGACCAATCTTTCAATGTCTCTATCAATGTTAAAAATTCTGTCTTGCCGCATTCAGTATTTTCAAAATTAAATTGAATTTTACGGATTTCCGGATCTATCGTTGTTGCATCTTTAATGATTCCATATGTAATTTTATCACCGTGAAACTGAAAATTTTATCTTATTTTAAGTAAACACCGAAGTGAATAAGACTTTGTGAAAAAATCTGGTACAAATCTGTCATAATAGTCGTTGGAGGCATTATTAGATATTCTGGATGTATTTTTACATCGTTTCACCATGTACAAATCAAAATATGCATCAGTTTTTGGAAGTCTTTTTAGAATCCGAAACTAAGTCGATAGTCCTCTATGAGTAGTCAATTTTAAGATACAAGTAGGATTTGTAAAGTCAAGTTTACAGAAATGCAGAAATTACGGTCCCTGATAAAAATATTGTCGATGCGTCGGGACGCGTTAAATGTTTAGATTAATCTTTCGATTAAACCACATTTGTAGTCTATACTCAGACGTACACCACCATTTTTCTTCGTTGATCCCCAATCTGTTACTGCAATTAGAGAAATAATTCTGTTTGTACTAAGATAATCTAATCCAACTAGATCGATCTAGTAAAAATAGGCTGAGCTTTCTTCCGAAGTTAAAGCGTTTCTTGAAGTGCTGGAATGCAGCTAACTTTTTATTCAAAGATGGATGAAACATTTGAAAATATATTCTCAGTTAAATTGACTGCTAAAATTTTGGATACTGCATTTATCTGGTGTTTTTCTTGATCAAGTTTTTGAAGTTCATTGCCAAACTTTGCACAATGGCCAATCTTGTTGCAAGATTTACATTTAAGATTTTCTCTATAAACTCGATAACCCTGGACATACTATACCCAAAACATATTATCTATTTGCAATATCTACCATGGCTGAAACTTGTGTGGATTGGAACGATTTCTCGCTCGAATGGAATGAAGATAACGAACTGTTCATTTTATTCATATCACTTACATTAAAATTAGAGTGTCTTTTATCGTTTGTCTTTTTGAAATAATTTAGGAAAATAATGTTAAGTTAAAGTTTCCTTGTCGAAAAGGTTTAATTCGCTTTTCTGTTCCCAGTAATGCAGTCAAGGTGTTGTAATGGATCGAACCAATAATATTGCATATAAAAATTGTACTATTTGAGTCGGATCGGTGGCACCTTTCATTGCATAATAGTTTTAAAACCGCTCTAGATAACAATTATACTTTTCTTACGTGAATCGATGGTTTTAAAGGGTGTAATATTGGAAAAAATTACTTATTTTAAAGTTGCAACTTTCCGACCCCAGTAGCGCAATGGTAGCGCGTTTGATTACGGATCCTGGGGTTGTGGGTTCGAGCCCCACATAGAGCATGGATGTATAGTGGTGTAAATAGTCGGTAGATGGAACTACGATGTCTAACTGTAATGTGGGTTGCAGGTGAAACTGTAAACACATTTCAGGGTGGATGCGAGTTCTGTTGAGGACCGTGCTTCGGAGGGCACGTAAAGATGGCGGTCCCGTCAATTAGGCCATAGCAGCGAAAAACGACGTTAAACAGTAAAACAAACAAACAAACAAACAAGTTGCAACTTAGTTGCAAATCGAGTCAGCATAGCTTTTTGTGATTTTTGAATTGTAAACGAAAGTAGTTTAAATTACTCTGGATCCATTTTTATTTGAAAAACCTATTCTGGAAGAAAGTAGAGTTTCTCTCCAAACTTCAAAACTCATCTCATCACTGCTATCCTCGTCGCTAACTAGAGTGTTTAAATGCACATATACTTATTTACATCGCATTGAATAATAATAAACTTTTTAATATTAACTTTTCTCGAATAACTTTTTAAAATGTGCAATCAACTACTAATATTTATTATTAATAACATTATCGTTCGAGTATATGTCTAAACTTGAAAATTCTAAAGTAGTTCTACACTTCTAAAGTAGTTCTAAGTAATTCTACATAGATTAGATGCACACTATAGGCAAAAACATATTTTTTTAATCTCAAAAACTAAAAGGGGTAATCAAGTTCTGCAAGAAGTATTTTAAATGAAACATCCAATACTACAAGATAACAAATAAAAACTAACCCTCATTCCCCCTTAGGACTTTTTTAATTGCACTCCTTTATTGTTTTGGCTTTTCTGGAAAATCTCAGGAATACAGTGATATATTATGCTTGATAGGTACTTTTAAGTTGCAAGAGTGGGAAAAAGTCAAAAACCTCTTAGCCCAATTTTATTTCGAAAATATGTAAATTCTACGGATACTACTTAAAATAGCACATTTAAAAGTTTTTACAAAACCAAATTATATTTTTAATTCGTAAGATATTCGCTGCCGAATTAAATTGGGGGATACTTTTTATACTTTTGCAGCAAAAATATAAAAAATTATTGTATATATTGTATTCGTGAGGTCAAGGACTATCCAGGGAAGTCAATAAATATATGGGTGCTAATTGAAAACAAATTATCGGGGAAAGTCTAGGAGGTGGTGGGGGTTTTTTCATGTGTTATTTTTTGTAGCTTTTGATGTCTCGTTTAATCTAGTCTTTGCAGAATTTTGTTTTTTTAGTTTTAGTAATTAGCTATCGAAAAAAAATAGATAAGGGGTAGTTTTTAAATTAAATGTAGCAAGTATGATAAATTACGAGAGCTTAAGAGCTATCCAGAAAAGTTTTAAAATATATGGGGTGGTATTTGGAACAAAAAAATGTTGTAGTAGGTCCTTAGAGGGGGTAGTTTGGACTTAATAATATATTAATGTCTTAATTACAATACTTTTTGCAAAACTTTAATATCTCTTTTAGTTTTTAAGATAATCGCTGTCAAGAAAGAGTTAAAACATTCGCCGGTATAGCATAAATTTCACTGATCTGATTAAAAACACACAAACAATGGAATCCGGTCTTTACCTCAAAAAATTTTACCTCGAAAGCAAATACCTCGAAAAAGATACCTCGAAAAAATTTACATCGAAAGGACATTACCTCGAAAAAACTTTACCTCGAAAAATTTTACGTCGAAAGGACATTATCTCAAAAAGTCGTTACCACGAAAGTACATTACCTTGAAAAATTTTACCTAGAACACCTTTTACCACGAAAAGGGCTTTTTTTAATTTTGTAGCTTTTTTCCTCATATTTTATCATTTATTGATTCAATTTTAATTTACGGTCAATTATTAGCGCGAAAGACAAATTAGCGGTGTATAAAAACTTTGTGTATTATAAAGATCGTGTGTACAAAGACAAGTGCTTTTGGAAATTTGGAAAATATGGTGAAATTGCTTGCAAAGGAAAAACATTTATTGTTAATTATTTTTTTTTATATAAAAAATGTTGCTGTAGATTTATTGACAGCTTTTTGATTATTTGTGATTTCAAGTACTTTCTTTTTGTATAATTATACATATTATAATATATCAATATTATTACTTTAAATAACTAAGTTTATTGATGTTAAATTTCCTTCTTTTTCTAAAAAAAAGTTGTTTGGTTTGATTTTTTTGTAATTTTTAAAAAGCTATGTATTTTAGAGGTAATTTTTTATGCGAGGTAATGTTCGTTCGAGGTATTTTTTCCGAGGTAATGTCCTTTCGAGGTAATTTTCGTACGAGGTAAAAATTTTCGAGGTAACGGTGTTCGAGGTATTTTTTTTCGAGGTAAACATTTTCGAGGTGATTTCCTGCGAGGTAAATTTTTTTGACGTAAAGGCCCCTACCTACAAACATTAGATGCCAATTTTCCAATTATTTAGGTTTTTACTCGGGTTTTTAATAACGCAAAAATATTTTCGTGCGGCGCATTTTCTTGGTTTCTGTCAGGTAAAATAAAATATAAATAAAAATCAATAATAATTTACAATGTTACAGTGTGTAACTTAAAAAAACTGTAAAAATTTTGCATGGCATTTGTATTAAATTCCGATAATTTTTTTTTGTTTAATATAATAACTCAAAATAAATTTAATTATATTTATTAACTCAAAATAACTTTTTCGTTTTTTCGTTTTTTTTTTTAATATTATTTAAAAATGAAAATGCAAAACTTTTTTCTGTTTATTAAATTATCTTTCACACAAAAATCGACTAAAAAATTTTGCATGTATTTATATAATTCTGTCTTAATAAAGAAAGCAATATTTAATTTCGGACCATTAAGAGTTTTGGTGAATGCGCTACACCTTTATTAGCTTGAGCAATAGGAAATAGCTTAAAATAACCGAAAATTCCGGATTTCATCCATATAGGAAATTTCATGTAAATACATAAAATTTTTGTAAGTAAAAGTCAGCCCTATATGCAACTAGTAGGTACCTATTTGCTCAAGTTACTCTGGTCCAGAACTATCCAATTATAATGTTTTCTTAGCAATTCCAAGGTCCACTAATTATTTTTTATTTATATATTTTTAGCGTGATTTCAAGAAGTTTTAGCTTAAAACCGTGTTGGCTTGGATTATTTAGTAACTTTGAGGGCGAAGCCCTTATATAAAACGAGAAATTTCAAACATTATTTATAAATGGCAGACAATTGCCTTCTTAAGGAGATAATTATGAGGACAAGGGTTTTTAACGCTATAGTGTATAACTTTCTGTTTCACTATTGTGAAATTGTGTATTTAGAGGGACAAAAATTGAGTCTATCTATCTACAGGGACTCTAGACACAGCGTAAATAAAATTAAGCAACATAACCTCTATAAACAATTAATTTTTACTTACATTATGTAGGTAGGTAAAGGTAGGGTAGCTTAAACTTATTTTATTAGTTTTATGTTTATTAAAAAATTACAAACAAACACCTTGCATTGTTAAATTTGCAAATAAACATTTAATAGGAACTAGGGCAAATTTATCAACTGAACTATGGCTTAGTGAACTGCGCAGTGTTGCCACATTTTTGTTGATAAAAACTCCAGGATTTCTTGCCCTGGGCTAAGAAAAATACCTCTAAACTGCTTTAATTATAGATAAAAAAAACTCTAAAATAGTCATGAATAAATAAATAAATAATCTAAAGATAAAAACAGTAGAGGGAACTTAAAAATGTCTAGCCGACGCATTTGATCATGACGTCATAATCGATGAAATGTTTTGAAGCCATATATCTACACCCGTCCGTCAGAAAAGGACCCTTGTTGTCGGTTTAAATACAGGGCAAGGGCCAAGCGCGTAGACACGGCGCGGCGGGAAAGGGGGGTGATAAAATTAATTCTGGCCCAGAATTTCTGCTTGAGGGGCTAAACTTGATTACCAATAATAAAAGTTGTGGTACCGTAAATGCCCTTGACTTGAAACACTTTTCAATTTTCAAGGAAATTTAAAGAAAAACCGTGGAATAATATTTGATCTTTTAGTAGGCGTTGATGAGCTAGGTGTAGCTCAGGGCGATAATTTGCCGCTCTTTTGCCATATAGATTGCAAAATAAACAGTTTTCACTGCTCTAGTTCAGGATTTTCCATAATCAATGAGAAAATCCCTACCAAAATTACTTTTTCATTGATGGTTGAAAGGAATTGATTCTAAGGATATATTAAATTAAAAAGTTAGTGTAGTGAAAGCGTACAGATGGTGGCGCCATCTAATGTTGCACAAAAGTACTATACTGTATTTTATATTGGCTTTTTTGACCACGATAACTCAATATCGCTTCTAGTTAAGGGCTTAAATTTTGGACCACGGGTTAATCCTACAAAGTTATAGGCTGGGATTGTTTTTGGTAAAAATCGGGGTGGGTTAAAAACATGTTTTTCAAAAAAAAAAAATCAGTTTATATTTCGCGAGAAAAAAAGAATTTTTCGTTTTAGAAAAAATATTGTTTTTTTTTGAAAAAAATATTTTTTTGAAAAAATGCAGTATTTTGAAAGGTACATTTTTTAGCAGTATTTTTATTTTATATGTGAAAATTATATATAGCACTATTCTGCTGCCAACAAAGTTCATTCAAACCAAAAACAAAAAACAAAATAAAAAAAAAACCTTTCCAAACAAATTTCAAAAAAAAGATCCATGTTTTAATTTTTTTTTATACATTTAGTTTAGTCAGATACCGACGGCAGTCCGACGTTGAGCCGATGTAGTATTTCGATTAGTTTGTCTGATGTCACGTTTTTTGTGGACACGATAACTCAAGAACCAATTGGCAATTTTCAATAATTAATTATCCGATCAACTTGAAATTTTCAGGAAAAAATAATTTAATTTTAAAAGTCCAAATGAGGGGAAGATCCCTATTATTTTTGGAAATGATCTCCCCAAAAACAAAAAAGTTATGGGGCTTAAACTTTTTTAAAAAATAAAAACTATCATATAAAAAAATTAAAAATTCTGAAAAAGTTTTTTTCGAAAATATTTTTTTTGTAAAATTTTTTTAGTTTTTTTTTTTATTTTTTTTTGTTTTTCGCAAAAAGAAAATAAAAAAAAAACTGAAAAGTTTTTTTTGAAAACAATTTTACATCTAAAAAAATCATTCACAAAAATATAAAAATATATTTTGGATATAAAACGTCGAAAAACGTAGAAAAAAGCAATACCAATTTTTTAATTTTTTTTAACTAATACAAGACTTTCCTTGGGGAAAGTAAAAATAGAAAAAGCAATGGTTATAATTACCATAATTATTATAATTACTGTTTTAAAAAACAAAATTGAAGAAAAAAATAATTATGTGTAAAAAATATATAATCGTGATTAATGATTCAAAGTGCGATGAAATGCCGCTGTTAGGTCGTTTAGTCAGATGCCGACGGCGGCCCGACGTTGAGCCGACGTAGTATTTCGATTATCATTTGCATTATTTTGCGGACGGGCGATCAGACGTCGTTCCAACGTCGGGCTGACGTCAAATAGCGATTATCATTTGCCACCATTGGGTGATATTGAAGTCAATTAATGACAAAAATATCAAAGGCGGAAACACGATTGTGGCGACAATCATGTTAATATATACCTGTTAGATTAAAATTAGTGGGTTTAATTAAAATTATGTATTTCATTAATGAGGTAGTAATATTTTTTCAAGATGGCCGAATGTAAGAGATATGTTATCCCCATATATGGGGAATCGTAGGTTTACTTATTGTTTAGAAAAACCTCGAGAAAAACTTTGATAATAAAGTTTTAATTTACAAGTACAATGTAAAATATACAAGCAATTTAATAAAAGTTGAAATAGAGTTTAATTCGTTAATTAAAAATTAAAATTAAAATAATTACAAGTTTATTAGTGGTGCGTTAATTTCTTGGAGAAGTGTATTTAAAGTTGAAATACACAGTAAAATAATTTTGGTCACTATTTTCCCGTTTGGTAGCATAGTGCGTCTGTAGAGAAAAATCCAGACGTGTAAGGGTTAAACTGAGTTCAGATTTGGTTTCAGCGGGTAAAAATCATAGACAACGTTTGTTATTTTGTCTATGGTCAAAATACATAGGAATATCATGGTCTATCTCTGGCGCAGACCACTTTTGTTTTTTTGTGGGGCTGTGGTATTAATTTAATATGATAACGCGTTATCATACACGCGTGTTAGAGGAAAGGGAACGTTGAAGTATTACGTCAAGCTCCTAGGGGGGGTGGGGGTCATTTTTAAGTGTTACGTCCATGTTAATGGTATAGGAAAATAGCGTTACAGGGGTGGGGGGGGGGTGAGGGTCCAAAATGATCAAAATTTGCGTTACGTAATACTTGAACGTTCCCAAACTCCATGTCCAAGCTGATGTAATCTTGTTCACTTCCCTAACGAAACAAACTAGTACAAAACTCGCTTAAAAGTCTTAAAAATAATATATGAGTATTTAACGAGTATTGTTCTACGAGCCATGGGCGGATTTAGGGGGGGGGCATGGCCCCCAGCGAGATATATTAGCATAGAAATACCTTCAAAATTATATTTTTGGCAAAGGCGCAATTTTTTTCCTTATGGATGCCCCCCCCCCTTAAAGTGAAATAAATCCGCCCCTGCTACCAGCGAGTTTTGTGAAACAGTATTAGGGTGAATATTTTATAAAGGGGTCTAAGAATGTCCCCGTACTTTTTTTATGTTACAGAAGAATAAAATAATGTTAATATTTACGTCAATAAAATAATTGCACAATATAGATGCACGCACAAGTTAATTTGGTTAAATCTTTTTAACCATCTTTTATAATAATATCATTAATGACGAAAATGGTGTGTCCCAGCGCCACTTTTTTTATTTATGGAATCTGTAAAAAATAATATAAACTATACTTAAAGGATTCTACATTAAATAATCCTTTCTTATTTATATATAGTAGGTAAATGTATATACCTATATGTATACATATACAGAACGGTCCAAAAGTCACCCCCCCCTCTTAACTTTTGAACCAGTTGAGATATCGACTTCAAATTTGGAACTTTTAAATAAGACAACTTAAACTATCTTTTAGCATATATTTAATACACTCAGCTCTTAAAATGCGGGCAGGGGGCATGGGGGCACATTTTTTTAATGGAAAGAGGGGTCGTATAATACATCATTTTAAAGCCTATAAATTTCTCCATTTAACTCCATATTTTTAAATTAAAAAAAAAAATGGGTTTAAAATAGGGTTGAAAATGGGTATTAATGTCAAAATTCCTCTAAAGAAAACAAATAATTTTTTAAAAATGCCTAATTTCATCATAAAAAAATGTTAATTATACTTTTTAACTAGTTTTAGTTGACATAAATAAAAATTTATAAAAAAAAAACTTAAAAAATCGAATGTTTTAGCACAAAAAATTGAAAAATCAAAACCTTAAAAAACATTTTTAAAAAATTTAAAAAGGTTAGTTTAAATAGAGAATTTTATAAGCTTTAAAATGATGTATCACACGACCCCCCTTTCCATTTAAAAAATTGTACCCCCATGCCCCCCTGCCCTCATTTTAAGAGCTGAAAATATCAAATCTTTTAGCATATAGTTTAAGTTGTCTTATTTAAGAGTTCTAAATTTGAAGTTGATATCTCAACTGGTTCAAAAGTTAAGAGAGGGGGTTGACTTTTGGACCGCACTGTATATACATACATGTAGAAAGTATTTCCATGTTCAGCAAACCTATTTTCTTGTTTGTTCCATTTTAATTGGGATAGATTTAAAACCTTGTTATTTATAAAATATTTTTAAGAAAACTTATTTTGCTTTAGCAAAAGTAAAAAGTTCCACCGAGTCCAACATGGAAATTGGTATGGGGCTTTAACTTATGGTATATACTATCAGATAAAAAAAAATAAGCAACTAATAGCAACTAATTTTGTAGCTGTGATGTTTTTTTTTATGTGATGCAGACTCAAACGGGCATGCATCTAGCAACTAGCGTTGCGCGTAAAAGTCACCAATAAAATATATAATATAAATTAGTATTGAGGTTTCTTATATTTTTGTAAAATTTGGAATTGTAAAACTGTTTTAAATTTAAGTTCGTAAAAAAATACAGGTGGATCTTTCTTCGTCAAATCAGCCCGACCTTCATCTCTCCAAATTTGGCATACCCTCATAAAATAGGGTCTAGATTACTAGATCGAAAGGATTTTGCTAGAAAACTACTAGTTTTGGATATATTAGGGTGGCTCATTTTTGTCAATTTTTAAAATTAGAAAAACATGATTTACATAAATATCAGTCCTAGGACTTGTGTAAAAGATAAAAAGATATTTTTGCCAGATATCAAAATAATTCTAAATTTCAGTCTTAATCAAGAAAAAAATTTGCCAGCAATATCACTTTAATATGGCGGCCTACTAGATGCAACTTGTCAAATTTAAAAATGCTTTTATTTTTTGTCAGTCAACTCATACATAGGGTTGAAATATGCCTAAAAAATTATAGAAAAAGTATTTGACATTTGTAGCAAAAAATGTCCGATAGTCAATACCAAAAAACTATTTTGGCTTCAGAAACTATTTTTTTTTTCATCAAAGTAGGCCTTTAGTTTAATACTTTTATACGTATCTAATATGTATGTGCCAAAATGTTGCAAGAATTTAACAAATCTCGGTCCAACCTCTTCCCCATAAAATAATCCCCAAATATATTAAATTGTGTTCCAGAATGTTTTCAAAATCTTTTAGGGGTGATCAGATCTCGTTAAAATAATGCCAAAAGTTTATTTAAAATTTTTGGCTACAGCCCCCCTACTCTGAGATATTTTCCTCCATGGGGCCAAGATGAAATAGAAAAATATATATATTTTTTTTTGAATAACTTTTTCACTTTTTAATATATTTTAACAATTTTTTCAGGATTGTTTCAAAAAATTAATGCTCATCGAATGATTTTAACAGAAGTTTCGAAAGTTATCAGAAAAATCCGGAACGTCTTCCGTGATGGTTCCAAACCCATAAGTTTTTTTGGGTTACAAATTTTAGACTTTTGACTAAATTTTTAACATTCTGGGAGCAATTTTGATACTGTACGCAAAATTTGATAAAAAGTTCATATAAAATTTTTAGCTACGGCTTATATTTTAACAATTTTTTTAGGATTGTTTCAAAAAATTAATGCTCATCGAATGATTTTAACAGAAGTTTCGAAAGTTATCAAAAAACTCAGGGGCGGAATTCCGTTATGGTTCGAAACCCATAAGTTTTTTTTGGTTACTTTTAGACTTTTGATTACATTTTTTACATTATGGGAGCAATTTTGATTGATTAATAAAAAAAGTACCTACTCTACGCAAAATTTGATAAAATGAGGCGTTTCCAAGAAAAAGGCACTTTTTTTAATCCAAAGGCAGGAGGCCCGTAAAAAATATTTTTATATTATTTCAAAAATGCTATTATTTATTTATAAATTATTTTAAAAATGTTTATATCTCATTAAAATGAAATAAAAAGTTCATAAGGAAATTTTCGACTAGGGCCCCCTCCTTTGAGATATTCGCCCCTTAGATGAAAAATTAAAATCAAATCTAAGGAGCAAATATCTCAAATCATTCTATGAGAGAAAATTAATTTCTTAAACAATCCTGAAAAAATTGTTAAAATATATTAAAAAGTAAAAAAGTTATCAAAAACAAAAATATTTTTCTATTTCATATTGGGGGGCAAATATCTCAGTGTAGGGGGGCTGTAGCCAAAAATTTTATATGAACTTTTTATCAAATTTCGCGTAGAGTATGTTTTTGATAAAAATTGCTCCCATAATGTAAAAAATGTAATCAAAAGTGTAAAGTTTGTAGCAAAAAAAAACTTATGGGTTTGGAACCATAACGGAAGTCCGCCCCTGACTTTTCTGATAACATCATTCGATGAGCATTAATTTTTTGAAACAATCCTGAAAAAATTGTTAAAATACATTAAAAAGTAAAAAAGTTATCAAAAAAAAAATATTTTTCTATTTCATCTTGGGGCAAATATCTCAGTGTAGGGGGCTGTAGCCAAAAATTATATATGAAATTTTATTTTATGAGGTGGAGGTTGGAAAGAGATTAGTTAAATTTTTGCAACATTTTGGCACATACATATTAGATACGTAAAAAAGTATTAAACTCAAGGCCTACTTTGATTTTCTATTTCATAATGAGCAGCAAATATCTCAAAATCTCGTAGTCAAAAATTTTATATGAACTTGCGGCATTATTTTGACGAGATCTGATCACGATTTTTGATATTCTGGAACACAATTTAACACATTTGGGGGGTTATTTTATGGGGTGGGGGTTGGAGAGAGATTTGTTAAATTGTTGCAATATTTTGGCACATATACGTATAAAAGTATTAAATTTAAGGCCTACTTTGATAAAAAAAATAGTTTCTGAAGCCATAACAAATTTTCGGTATTGACTATTGGACCTCTATCGGACATTTTTTGCTATAACTCGTACAAATGTCAAGTACTTTTTATAATATTTTATAGGTATACTGACCACTATATATGATCACTGACAAAAAATAAAATAAATCGAAGGGGGCGTATTTTGGGGATAGCATTTTTAAATTTTACAAGTTGCATCTAGTAGGCCATGTTGAAATGAAATTGGTGGTAAAATTTTTTCATGGTTAAGACTGAAATTTAACGTTCACAAAAATATCTTTTTATTTTTTACACAAGTCCTGATATTTAGATTTATCTATATCATGTTTTTGGAATTTTAAAAAAACGTCAAAAACGAGCCACCCTACTATTTCCAAAACTAGTCGTTTTCTAACAAAATCCTTTCGATCTAGTAATTTAGAAATTTAGACCCTATTTGATGAGGATGTGCCAAATTTGAGCAAAATCGGAGAGATATGAAGGTCGCGCGCCGTGTTGATCTGACGAAGAAAGCTCCAGGTATTAAAAATTTTTAAGGAGGCGGTTGCCTCGCCGTCTTATAGCACCGTCCAGGCTGGCAAGGACACTAACGGATGACAGAATTCCGTTTAAAGTTAACTTTGCTAGAATTTTAAGAGATCTGGCAAATCCCAGGGTTTAAACCATAATTATAATTAACAGGAACAGGTTTTAAGTTTGATTTAGTAGGTAAATGTTGTACTTATACCAGAGCTATGAACTATGACCTATACATCTTATTGGGAAAAAATCGTACAGCGTATAAAGTTTTTGTAATAATTGTTGCGCATGGGTAAAAGGATGATCAATGCTGTCTATAGACAGTAGTGATTTTTAGGAGTTTGAAGTTCAAACCTTGAATGATCGTGATAGGTGCCTAGCGGTCGAAATTACGTAAGTGTCCTCCATTACCTACTTGTTTTTACCTCAAGAAAAATCGAGGAATGACAGTACGTAATTTCAAAATCGGACCTCTTTATCCTGCCTACTTAATTACATAAATATTTCAGTGTCTCTACCCAATAAGAAGAATTTGAACATTATTCAAAACAATAGTATTTAAATGAGGTTTAAAGAATGTTTAGTATGTTTAAAAAATAATTTTAATATTTTTATGTACCTATTAAATATTTTTTACTGCTAGTGTTACCTAATACTTATTTTCCTAGATGTTTTAATGTTATTTAATAAGGATTACAGCTAAAAAAAATAAAATATTTTAATCTTGGGATTTTTTCAGTCAAGAATGTTTTAGTATGAAAACATAATAAGTCTTAATGTTATTTACGATATTAGACTATGTTTTTATAATAGTTTAAAATAGTTTTTGGTTTATTAATTTATTGGCTTTTATTTATTTATTTGGTTTTATAAATTTATTGGCCTTTTCTACAGGATAAACAACATTAAAAAAATAATAATTTGATACAATTAATAATTTTTAAAATAGGTAACCCATTGTATATGCATGTATTCCTACATACTTTTCTACGAACAAGGTCATAATCACAACTTTAAAGAGCCACGATTTTAGTTTTAATAACAAATATTTATGTTTGTTTTTATTTTATTTTTCTGTTATATATTTATATTTTATGTTATATTTTATTTTATGTTATATGTTTATTTTTCGAATATTCTTTTAGCTTAATTAGTAGACATATTTAATAAATAATAATTTTTTATTCGTAAATACTTATTTTATAAAATATATGCATATGTATATAATAATTATTTTACTTTTCATTAAAAAATAATATTTAAATTAAAAAAAAAAACTTTTTTTATTTGTTTAAATTTTTACTATGGAATGATCTTTTGATTTCTGAAAGCAACAAATATTATATATATAATGTGCTTAAATTGATATAGGTATCCTTTTTTTCAGTATGGTTAAAAGTAATAAATAATAAATAACAAAAATTAAAAAGTGGGTTTTACGGTAAAAAACGTTTCATATGGAAGACAAAACGATATAGGAATTCATATATTCTTAAGCAGTAATTATGCATATTACAAGAGGACCGATTTCGAGCTTCATGTTCCTAATTGTTCTGGTTAAAGGTATTATTAAATTGAATAATATTTACATAAATGTTTAAAAAAAATATATTCATTTAGACCAAAAAATATAAAAAAATTCACGAATAACGGAGAAAAACTATTTAAAAAATAGAACTGCAAAAAAATATTGATTTATTACTATGTATTATTACTAATTAATAATAAAATGAATGGTTTTATATTTTCACAACTAATACAAGTTTTTGAATATCAAAATATTAACCATTATAATCAGAGCTCGGATCGAGGTATTCTACCGGGGGCTACCAAAAAATTAGAAATTTAAAAACTAAAAGTAAATAGACACTTTAAACTATATTTCACTAACTGGATTGTCATGTCGACGCTGTTATTGTAGAGTGAGTCACTTGAAACACAAAAAAACAGTTTTTGAAAAAAAATATTTATTTTTTCTTAAATACCTATACAAATGGTAAACCGCAGAGAAATTCAGATGTACAAATTGGAGGTAATCTGGAGAAAATCTTTGTAGGTTACGAGGTAATCTGAAGGAAATCTTTAAAGATTTTCTCCTTTTCGGAGGAAACTCGAGGAAATCTGGAAGAAATTTTTGAAGATTTCTTCCTAAATGTATACAAAATGTTTACCCCTCGTACCTATATTTTTTTTCAAATTTGTTTTTTTCGAAATACAAAACATTAAAAAAACATGTTTTTTTATTTTTTTATGTCCCAAGTGACTCTTGCAATAACAGCATCGACAGACCAGTTAGTGAAATATAGTTTTAAGTGTTTACTTGCTTTAAAAGATAGTTTTTTTTAATTATAATTTTTGCGAGCCCTCTGTATAATATACATTTTCATATTATGAATATTTCCATCCGACCAATGAGTATAATAGTATCAATGGTTTTTTCTATCTTTTAGCTAAAAACATAAAAGAAGTGGCCGTCGATATAGGACAAAATTTAACTCTGGAATGTCCTGACAATTTTTCCCAAGATGTAATGTGGATAAGGGAGGACAAGAAAGATGAAAATTTCCAGATTATAACCGCACTGAAAAACGGATCCTTATTTTTATCACACGTGAATAAGAATGATTCAGGAATTTATATTTGTAAGGGAGAAAATACTTCTGATATAAAAGCAAGGATTAAAGTTAAAGTTCACAGTAAGTAATTATTTTATGTTTACAGCCTGTAAATTACATGGGATTTAATTAAAATTTAACACTCTATTTGAGCGTGTAGTTTCGACAGAGTTTTGTATGACATCAATAATGTATAAATTATACATAACATAAAAGTAAATGGCCCAATATTTTTGTGCGGTACCCCATAAGTAGAATTTTCTTCTGGCAACACCCCATTATAACATCTGAACTTTTTATTTATAATGTATATACAATGAAAACCAGACCAGTTTTTCCTACTTAACCCATTTTTTAAGTTTTTAAATTTAAAAGTGGTATTTCTTGATCAATTTTGTCAAAATCTTTAACGTAGTCAATTTAAAACCAAAAAAAGAAACATAAAAAAAATAAAATTTAAAAAACAAAAATAAATTTCGAAACGTTTTGAAAATTAAAATATTTTAAAAATTACTTTTTCATTTTTTAATATTTTTTTTTTAATTTTTAGATTAAGCCGTCTTTTATTTTTAATTAATAAATAAGAAAGTGTAATTTTTGTTCAAGTTGACCATTTATCCAAAAAAAATACGAATGAATAGACTTTCAGTTTAAGAATCATCCAAACCCAGTAGTCTTAGAAATATTTAAATTTAGAGTTGCACAATTTTTTTATGTTGACGACCACTTAAATTCTTACCAGTTTAATATAAACTACTTACTATTTTCTAGCAACCCCACCAGCACTGATAAATGTATCAGTCAAGGCGAGCACCATATTAGCATTAATTCTATGGCAAGTTCAGGGAAATGGAGGTTATCCTATAAAAAATTTTACCGCTCAATACAGATTAGGATTCACAGACAATGAGTGGATACCCATATCGCCCAATCACATAACCCCTAATTCCGTAAGTGGTTTAACTTACTGTACTTGTAATATTATTGCAAATTTTACTTTAGTCTTAGCAAAGTACAATTTTCTTACTATGCATGGTGGTTCAACCCACAGAACACTAGTTCAACCCTATTGAAAATGACGGGTCTGCGCGGGTATAAATGTAGCATAGACCGGACTTGAGCGGGTGAATTTCATCCGCTCAAGTCCGGTTTATGCTCCATTTATACCCGCCCAGACCCGTCATTTTCAGCAGGGAAAACAAAAAAGTTGGAATTTTTCGCTGCTCCTATACGCTAATCTTGAATAAAAATTAAGTTTTAGTGACTTGCCAATACAAACAAACAGTTAGTCCTGTTAGTAGGGAGTCTACACATTATAAAATAATTGACAGTTAAATCTGAGGTGCTCGGTTTCGGAAGATAATGGACTTTATTCATCAGAAATGATCACAGTCGACTTAATAGTCCTTCATTTTATACTGTTTTAGCTTGTTCTATATAAATTTTGATCAGAGAATATAAATCCATTCACAGAAATAGTCTACTGATTTCCATTTCGGAAAAACGTATCAATAAGGTTTTTTGCATCGTATTTTCTTAAAAAATATGCATATTACTGTATCGATTAATGCGATCGGATTAATGACAAATTATAATTATTTGTCAAACACTTATTATTACTGAATTATTGTTCTGACACATTATGACAGATATTTAATACACTGCACTACATTTTTTTTAGAAAATTACCTACCAAATACCTCTGCAACAATGTTTTCTGAATTGAGAATTGATAGACTATTTATGTGAACGGATTTAAAATCGCTGGCCAAAATTTCTATAGAATAATCTAAAACAGTATAAAATAAAGTTTTATTAAGTCCACTATGGTCATTCCTAAGGAAAAAAGTCCATTATCTTCCGAAACCGAGCACATCAGATTATAATGTTAACGGTTTTATAATGTGTAGATCTTCTACTAACAGGATTAACTCTTGGTTTGCGTTAGAAAGTCACTAAAACTAAATTTGCATTTAAGATTAGTGTGCCTAGGCCTAGGATAAAAAGCTCATTTTAAGAAGTAAACATCCCAAAAAAAAAGAAAAAAAAAATCGATTGATATTCCGCCCCTTAATAGGGTAGTGAGCATTTTAGTTAAAATAACTTCGAACCACCATTACAATTGCATCTTAGCATTTACTCACAAAAATAAGCTTTATATTCCAGGGGCAGCAAAACATTTTACTTTACAAGCAGAAATAGAGTAGGTAATTAGAACGATTAATGTATTTCAATTTAAAAAGAAAATTTCCTATATAGCCAAAATAGAAGTGGTTCAATAAATTCGAAAAATGAATTTAACTTCTGAGGAACTACTACTAATTTTAATTTTTAAATACTAAATAATTTTTAAAACTCGTTTTACAAACGCCGAATAATATGGTCCAAATATGAACCAAAGACAGCTTTTATACAGAAAGAGGACTTTTTAAATTTTAAAAGATGCTCTTTGGTTTAAAATATGCCTCATGAAACATTCAACACAGTATGGATACATTTTAAATTTAAAAAAAGCTCTTTGGTTTAAACAATGTCTCATGAACCATTCAACGCCTTATGGATAATATGTTACGTGGTTTAAATTAAATATATTTTGATGAAGTTGTATTTTTAGTACATAACTTAGATGGCACAGAGAGTCTTCGTAACATTTAAGATATTGTAATTATGTAGATTTATAAAGCGACAAATAAAAATGTTTAAGAAAAGTTCGTTTTTGAATACCTGGCGGTGTTAAACCTAACTTTTTAAAAGGAAAATAGGATTTTAGGCCTAGTAAAAGAAATAAAAATAAAAAAAACGCTAATATGATTTATAAGGATTTGTTATTACCGGAGCTGTTCTTAATATATATATATATATATATATATATATATATATATATATATATATATATATTAATTAATTATTAATAATTATATAATAAAATTATATGACTCATTCTACGAACGTTGGCAACGTCATATTTTTTTTCTAATTTTTGGAAAGTCAGAGTTTATCAAACTTATATATTATTTATACCTATATTATTTTGGAATCTTGCTTGTCTAAGCTAAACGTATCTATGGTCAGCAGAGCACTTTTTGCATTAGCTACAGAGTTATCGGATATGTTATAAAAAAAATTTCTAATTTCTTTAAAATTTTATATTTGTGTAGTTTATGGTGTTATAATCTTAAACTCATTTTTTGGTGTTATAATCTTAAACTCTTTTTTTTCCTATGGAAATTGTTTATATCCCCAAAATAATAAAAAAATAAATAAAAAATACTGATATTTTGTTTTATTTACGAAAGAGTGTCACAAAATATTTTTTTGCTCATATTTTTTTAAATGTATATATTTTTTTATAAAACAAAAAAGCTAAATTTTTGATCAATTTTGCCTTTTTACCACCCTTACTCCATCATGATTTGTACTAAAAACAATCCAGACCAAGAACTTTATGGGTCAAACTTGTGTACCAAATATAGTCTCTAACTTAACACTTTTTTGACTTAACATGCTCAAAAAAAAAAAATAAATATAAGTATACTTTTTATTAAAAATTAAAACAAACAATTGAAAAAAAAATTCAAAAATTTAAATATTAAAAAAAAATTAAAAAAAAATCAAAATTTTGGTAAAAAGCATTGCCGTTTGGCTCCATATACTAATTTATGTAATTTAGTTACATATTTAGTTGACATGTCAGGCTAAGATATGCCGATTAAAAATATTAGTTTACAAGGTATAGCTTACTTAACTCCACAAGATATCCCCGTTATGTCCATAACAGGACACTTAATTAAGACACGCGAATTATTTTTTAAATTTTTTTTCAAAAATAAAAAAAGTTGTGATTTAATAAAATAAGATATAAAATGTAAAGATGTATCTACAGATGTACATATAACTTGCATTTAAAGTTAACTTAAAAAAAAATACGAAGAATTACATGGCCTAGAAAAATAGCCCAAATCATACCTTTTTTATTTAACTTTTTCTTTTTTATACTTAATCGGATTATGTATATAGTACAAAGTTGTTAATATTCCAAAATATTTTTGGAAACTAGTGGTTTTAACATTTTTTATTTGCTTCCAAATTTTCGTGCTCGTTTCCCAACAATTCGTTTTTTTACATTTTTTTCGACCAAAAATGACACAATTTTCACAAAAACTAAGACATACTAAAAAATTAAAAGGTTTTAAAATCGAAATTTTATAAGATTTAGAACGAGCACCAGCATAAATTCGCGGGATGCATTGTTAAAATGTTTATTGTAGCAATTTTTAGTTCCTATTTTTGATGCTCAGAACGTAAAAAAATCTCTTTAACTGCAATTTTCTCGAAAACGGTTAGTTCTACGGTGTTATACTAAATGTACATTTTTTATTTTTAACTAAAAAAATCATATTTTATTGAGTTAATGTCAAAAAAAGTTTGGGGCAAAAAAGTGACATAGTCGCTCGCATAGCCCCCCCCCCATTTTGACGTCCCTTAAAATTACCAAATAAAAATTACATAAAATAATAGCTTTTATCAGTGTTAAGGCATGTGCAAAAATTCATTACAGTAGTTAATAGGTAAAAAGAGATATTAAATAATAACTCTGTTTTAGGGGAACACTTAGAAGGGCCGTAGCTCCCTTAGGGCTGGTTTCCGGATAAACTTTTATAGGAACTTTTTTTGTATTTTTGTATGTAGAATCACCTCTAAAATTTCTCTACGCGAGTTCTGGAACAACCTGTATATGTAAAGATTTACGTAAAAATGCGCAAATAACATTGGTACCTATATGCCTCTCAAACAACCAAGCGTGTCACGTTGTAACGATATAAATCGTCACTTTGTAATATAGCAAGGGTTAATTAAACTATTCGTTTACTTACGTTATAATTTATGTTTATTTTGTATATAAATAGTTACGTACGTACAGAACTATTTTGTATCTGGGACTATTTTGTAGCAGGAACTGAATTCTAACCATATGAGTCTCTATTCCATAGTTCTACCTGAAAATAACATAAAGAAAACATAATTAGAATATGATTTTTAATAATAAAGAATCATATGACTTATTTCTCTATAATGCATTTGTCTATGGACTTACCTTGTTTTTATATGTTTCAGAGTCTATTGAGGGTTGGATTTCACTGGCTTTCACCTGTAGCTTGTCTCTCCTGGAAAGTTTCGTATGCTTATTCCTTCGGGATAATTCAGAATTTGTTGAAAATAGTTTGCTGGAACTGCTCACTTAGATTCAGTATTTTGTTTATACTTAGTTCACAGGACACTTAGTATTCTGTTCGTATTTTTATTAGTTTTGCTGATAAACAATAAGTATTGTTTATATTTGTTTCTTAGAGTAATATTTTGAGGTTAGATATCACTAATACGGATTTATTAGGAAATATTCTTTTTGGTTATTATTTTTGGTGTCGTTTTCGTTACCTTTATTAGGAATCCTATACGGTAAAACTGTAGTTGATAATGACTTACATAGATGTCGCTAATAGTTCAGAAATAGGATTTTATTTACCTGAAGGGTTCATACTAGTGAATAAGGTCGATTTTCGCTCTTCTTGAAGCAACTCTGTACAATGGTGGTGTCATTTTGACGAGTGTTTATTTTCTGTAATCATCGAAGTAATCCTTCATGTATTTTTATTTAAAGTTAGTGAAAATGAATATTTAAACAATGCGGAAGATATTGTAACTGTTATTTTCTACAATTACGCATTTATAACGTTTCGATGGACATCGAAGACTTAGTATGACACGTAAGTTAAGTTTTTCTGTTTCTTAGAATATTTCTGAGATATAATTATTGTTTTAGCACCATTATTACTACATTACTAGACCATTAATTAATTAATTACCATTAATTACCATTACTACACCATTACTCACCATTTCTATACCATTAATATGGAATTATATTAATTTAAGTTGAAGTTTATTTTGGTATATTTGATATACAAGTTCTCCGCATGGAGTGATGTTCTGTTGGAACATGGTTCTGTATTTTTCGGCATAGATAAATTCTATATGACCGTCTAGCAGACAATTTTATATTGGACATAATTTTCAAAAGTATATTTTATCCCGGACAACATTTTCAATAATACATTTTATCCTGGAAGATGATTTTTCCAAAGTAGATGGGACAGCCTATATTTTTTTCTTTCATTTGAGAAATGAATTCATCAGCATAGGGGAGACTTGTACAGATAGAGACGATGGAATTCATACCTCATGGATTTTGCAGAAACCAGCTAAGTACTCTTTCTGAAAACTTTTGAAAGCAATATTTCATATTTTTAAATTCTTTTATTTCAATATTCTTATAACTGTAAACTTTATCAGATCTGATATAGTATTGTTTAATACTATATGCCCTTCTGGCTTTTGTTCATTTTTAGGTACTTATTTTTTTTAAACATTTAATCTCATTTATTAATTATTAAATATCATACTTTTGATTAAATGATTTCTAATTTAAGCATGACTTTTATACACTGCAAGAAATGATTGCTGTTTACATACATTTCTTGGTGCTTGCTGAACTTCATGTTTTCTTTATACATTTAAGTCGAATGATTTCTGAATTTAGTAATTTTTATTAAGATTTCTTTAATTATATCTTAATATAATTACACATATTTTTTATATATATTAATACATTACTTGATGTGCTTTCATTAAGTTCATTTATAATAAATTTCTCAAATGAATTATCTTATTTTATTTAAGGGTTATATTTTCTCAAACTGAAAAGCTTAAGTATTTACACTAGGTTGTTACTTACCTAAAGGAGTAAAAGCTAAAGTAACTGGCGCCCCTAACAACATTAATCAATTCTTTCTATTTTTCCCTTGCCCATACCCATTGCTCCGCTGTCAAAACTAGCCGTTGGCAGTGAACGTATTAATTACGGTACAACGTGATCATATGTCCTTCCCACTGCCATTCATAATCAGAGAGTGGGAGAGAGCGCACGATAGTAACGTGACTAGCTCAGTTCGAGCAGTGTTGTTCCAACAAGCCATATAAGGCCATATATACCTATAGGTTCAGATAAACCTACTGCTTAAGCCTATAGAAAAAAAATGGACGAAGTCTGGAAACCGAAATTAAAAATATTTTTTATTATTACTGTACCGATATTTTATTGACGTGTGTAAACAAATCCCTATCACAAATAAATAAATAAACAAATATTTAATGTATTGCACAAAGTATACTGTATCAACTGTATCAGTACATCGTTTATTTTTTAGAGACAATTGGAAGTTTATAAATTATTACCGAATACTACGTACGAATTTCGGATTTGGGCAACAAATCGACTAGGAAGTGGTGATATTACCAATGTATTAGAAACCACATTATGTGACTATAGAGAAGAAGGCAAGTATGGTTAACAAGCAATTTAAACTTACCCAGCAAACACACCAGCAATGGGCTTATAGGGAAAAGTATTATTTTGTTGGAGGTTGGATCAGTATTTTACCATGGCATAAAAAAGAACGATAATATCGATCGTTTTAGAATATTATTCTGAATAAGTTTTTATATTTTAGTACCTACGGAACCTTAACGAGCTTCTTTCCCGCGCTGGGATCTTAAATGCGACTTAAATGCAAGTAAATTAATTGTTAATTTAGTATTTAATAAAAAAAATGTAATTACTTACTTTTTATCTTCAAAAATCATTATTAAGAATTGTAAATAAACACATGCCACAGAAAATTTTCATTAATGAACTTTATCACTGACGCAGCAAAATCACAACACAAGAGGCCAGTTTGAGTTGAAGCTCTCGGAGCATAGTTCTATCTCTTTCTAACTACTTGTTTTAAAAGAGATAGAACTATGCTCCGAGCGCTCCAAGCTTCAACTCAAACGGCCCTAAGAACACAACCCGCGCAAAACTTGCGCATGCGTCTTAACTTCTTCTCCTTCTACGCAAGATTATATTTTAAATTGGCGTTGTATCGTCGGCCACAGATCGGTCCTTTACAGGTTAGCCGATAATCGGCAAGCCAGCAATGGGCCAATAATTATTTATGCCGATTATCGTACGGTGGTTTGCTGGGTAGTTTACGATAAATCTAAGTTCAATTTAAATATCAAGAAACCAGAACATTGTATTTTCGATAACTTAATTATCGCTGATAATTATAATTAAATTATTATTATCAGCGATTGGAAACTTGGTTCAAGCTTTTTTAATATAAAGCCGTTAAGGCCAAACCACGGTTAACTGTGTGTGTAAAAAGTCCTAATTAGGACTGTTGGAATCAGAAATGATAGTAGATCATTTGCAATTTATTATATATTTTTGGAATATATAAAAAGAACTGATATTGCTACGTACTTTTTATATTCTATTTAAAAAAAAGTTAAAAGTGGATCCAAGGGGGTGAGTCACAAGAGTGGTGGTTTTTAAAGTTGACATTTGAATCACATTTAAGGTATATTTTATCATTATATATAGACAGATAATATCATTATCTTTTAAATAAGCCGTGAAGCAATGTAATGCATTCCATAGCGGATAGTTTATTGTGTTTTTTCTCTATATACTTTTCCAAATAGGAATGCTTTGATCTCGTGCGCGTGGTGCTTCCTATAACTTTTTAGTTTTTTTTTCAAAATTGTTAAGAAACTTTCTCTTTTTAACAAAGTAATATTTTCTGAATTTAAAGTATATAGGACGTTTCATTATATTTTTTATTATTCCCTGATAGCACAAAAGCCTTCTAAGAAGATTCTTAAAATAAATAGCCGGAAGGACAGCATGTTTCTTAGAAGCATATATATTTTGCTCAGGATATTCTAAGAACGATTAAAGAAATGCAAAGGATACCCTTTTAATCGTGCTGGTAGTTCCTAAGAAGCTTCTTATAAGCCTCTGTATTAAATAAGAACGTTTTAAGAAGCATGTTAAGAATGTTCTTAGAAATAGGTAAATGTACTTTTAAGAATATTCTTAGCATGCTTCTTAAAATATTCTTATTTGATGCATTTAAGTAATAATATGGAATATTGCGCATGAGCAAACAAAGTAGGTTGGCGTTTCAGATTTCTACATTAATGTAGTTTTTCTCTTTCTTTCAAATATATTTTATGATACTCGATCCTTTTCATGGAGTGATATCATAAATTTGGACATGTCGAAAATTTTTACGTCTTTGTGATAAACCTAATAAGTATTTAAAAATCCTTAGATATAGCATCCCTCTGGTAAGATTCATATGCGATATGCAGTTTTACTGTGAAAGCAAACTTTCTACCAGACATAAAATTCATGCACCACACAAAAATCCAATGTTTAGAAAAAGAAATAGCAAATAATTATCATTTCAAAATATAATAATTTTAATTTTTTGTCTAAAACTATATAAAAATCACTTTATGTCTAAAAATATATCCATTTCTACTACTTAAGGGTAAAACTTGTGTTATTAACAGTAATTTTAAGAATATTTGTATTTCTAACCTAATAAAATTAAAATAATATAGACGCCATATTATTATTCTAAAAACATTCCCTTTAGAATATTTTAAGAATATGTATTTGGGAATATTCTTAGCAAAATACTCTAATCATGCTTAGCATGTGCACTACAGCATTATTCTAAAAATATTCCCATTAGAATATTTTAAGAATATGTTTTGGGAATATCCTTAGCAAAATACTCTAATCATGCTAAGAATGTTTAGAGTAGAAGCACTTATGCTACTACAGCAGTGCACCTTTTAAGAACATGCTTAGCATGTTTACAGCATTATGCTAAGAACCTTTTCAAGGGAACGATTAAAAAACCTTCTTAGGATGAAGTGTGTTATCAGGGTTGTTTAAAAAGTTGCGACCATATAACTTATTTTTTACTGATTTGTTTCAAAATCGGTAGGATTGTTCCTTATATAGGGTGTCCCATTAACTTTCCTACAGGCATTACCTTGAAAACTGTAAGAGATATCAAAAATCTAAAAAGAGGTTAATTAGATATTTTTAGCAAGCTTTCTAATAATGTAATCGGTAAGGTTCTAAAACTCACCCCCTAACCCCCAGCAACACTAACTTTAAAATATCAAATAGCAATATGCGTCTTGTGATGCATTATTTGAAAGGTATTTTTATTTTGATTAAAACATATTTTTAATTTTTTAAATCGGAGATATCTATTAAAATAGTTCCAAAAAATTAAAAAAAATAATATTGAAAAAATCTTATATTTTAAAAATAAGGGTAATTTAATTGTGTTATTTTCCAAATTCTAACATTCACTACATTCATATGACATAAAATGCTCGAAATTTTCAACTATTCACTCTTCAAATCGTGACATTAAATTTCTTCTGCAAACTGCATATACCATATCCGGATTAATAGTCTAAAAAGCATTACTAATGCGTGTCATCTAGGTCAGTTGGTTATGTTTGGTAAACTATTCCTTCCTCATAAAAAAATCTAGTGGCGTTAGGTCAGGAGAGCTTGGTGGCCAATAAATTATTCCCCTGTTTGGACTTGTACTTTTTTTTTGGAAAATTAGTAATTAAATGTTGAGTGACGGAATAAATACCGCGAGGGGGAGCGCCGTCGTGCTGCCATCACCATTTGAACAGTGCAAAATGGTGGTAATTCCGAGCATTTTAAGCATAGAGAAGGAAAGAGAACCATTAGTCCAGCCTGCGCAAGATTATTTTGTGACAGAACGGGGCAGAGAAATGACGTAACGCAATATATCTGACCTTGCGCAGTACGCATCTCTATCAGCTGTGAAATGAAGTCGGTCGTAAAAAAATTCGTCACCCCAGTATTCATTTGTCTTATCTCCAAAAATCCCCCAGTAAAAATCTTAAAATGTCCAAAAATAGAGATATGGCAAACCAATACTGGGGTGACGAATTATTAGTAGTTTGTTTATACTGTCAGTACTGTCAGATCGTCGTTAGTGATGGAAAACCAAAGCAAATAACCGGTTTTCGGTTAACCGGTTGCGAAAATTACATCAGACCGGTTTTCGGTTAAAACTCGGAAGCAATAACCGGCTTTTAACCGGTTTTAACCGTTTTTTTGTAAATTTAGCATATTTTTGATTATATATTATTTTAATAAGGTAACATTTATAAATAAAAAATATGTATACATATTTAAAAAATTTATTGCAAACAATAAGGAAAATCTAATTTATCGCACACAATTGTTGCAATTAATTGTCTATATAGGGAAAATCTAAAAAGTTATTTTGGCGATGAAATATATTTATATACAAGGTGTTGTTGAATATGTGGTCAAACTTCAGGGTGTTACTCAATTTTAAGACAAAAAGGTTACAGTTCATTTCAACAAAACTGGAAAAGTGGGGTTATAAAAAAAAATTACATTGTGAACTATCTTTCATTTGACAAATATTTGTTTACTTGTTAATAAATTTAGTGTCAATATTGTTATTGCCACATCATTTCAAAGTCAAAAAATGTTGGTGTATTTTTTTTAAATTAGGAGAGATAAAGCAGAAAAACAAGAATACTCGAAGAATACTGGTGTAAAACCCATAATTATAATTTTTAAATTAAGGAACTATGAGGAATACCTAGTTGTAGGAGACCAATATACTAGTAGTATTTTTAAAAAATAAAGGTATTTAAAACAAGTTTATTAGATACAAAATATATTGATAAGGGGATTTAATAATAGACATTTTAGAATAGGGATATTTTAGAGCAGAAATACATTAATTAACAATAGAGATACGCTTCAAAATCCAAATAGTATTTACTAAACACAAATGCATAGAATAACATATGATTTTTGACATGGTTAAACTAACCTTATTTTTCAAACAGGCATAACCCAATTTAAATAATCCACATTCACACAACTAAATTTTATGGAAAACATGAAATTTTACTTAACTCCACTTTTCCAGTTTTGTTGAAATCAACTGTACGTAATATTTTATTATAGGTCTATGACTGCAGTATACTTCTAAATAAATAATAAAAGAGAAAATTATAAAATAAAGGCTTTGTTTTTTAGTATATATAGTTTTTTAAATGTTTTTTTTTTTTTTTTTAAATAACTAAAAGATAAAAATTAGTAAAATTATTAAATAACTAAAAATTAGTAAAATTAGTAAGTAACTAAAAGATAAAAATTAGGAACTTGGTGACAATTTTTAATGCATAAAGAGAAGTCGTTTAAGAAAAAAACTATTTTACCATTTTACCAGTGGCGTGCACAGGGGTAATGCCCAAGGTTTAATTAAAAAAATATAGTACCTACGCGACTGTTTTTTTTTTAATCTCGTAGCACACAGTCATTTTTAAAGTAAGTAATAATTGGAGAGCATATTTTTTTTTTGTTTTTTTTTAAAGAAAACGGCTAATCTGAGCGAAAAACTCAGAGTTGACTTTTGTGTAGTTTTAATTGCTAAATCATAGAATTCTATCAGATTCCAAAAACAGTGGCAGTGGTTTGGAGTTCAAACTTCCTAAAGGAAAGATAATATAGGTATGTTAAATCTATATTTTTTTGAAAATATAAGTTTTTCATTAGAAAACCGGTTAAAATAAAACAATAACCGGTTAACCTGTTTTTCTAAATACTCGTAACCGGTCACAAAAAATCCGGTTTTTTTTCTTTATAACCGGTTGTGATCGAAAAACCGGGTGCGAGTTTTCCATCCCTAATCGTCGTTTGTTTCTGTTAATTTTTCGACTTCTACTGTGTTTTAATTGTTTTTTTGCTGCATTTGTTTATAACTTTAAACCTAACCTGTATTGTTGCTTTATGAAGAGCAAAGGGTCAATCCCTGGTGTACAAAATCCCGAAACTCAAACACACCTCGAAAAAATCTTATAAAATAATTTTAAAAATCTATTTCGACGTTTCTTCGTAGATATTTATTGTTTTTTGTTGAATTTTTTACAATTTTTATTTGACACACAAAACTAAGGTTAAAAATACTCGTCAAAAACAACAATAGTAGTGCGCATGTGCAAGTTTATCTCAGATGCGCTAGGGACACTAGATCTAGGTCTTAAGTTAGCGCCTTGCTAACTTAAGACCTAGATCTAGTGTCCCTACATTTATCACAGTATTCCGCAACGGCTTTGGAGGTCTTTCCTTGTCTATGATTTTAAGTCATGGAATGTAGTGAATGCAAAGAACTTTTACCTCAAGAATGAAATGATGAAATCTACCGTATGCTTTGTTTGAAGCGTGAACCAACTACAGTGAGGGGCTGGTGGGGAGTGACTATTGTTTACACTTAGTACGCGTAAAGAGAGAGAAAGAATGTGTAAACTCACAGTCTAATGTCGTAAACTTTGTCAAGCAATACATAACCTCAATTTTATTCATAAATAATATGTACAGAATGTTTTTATTAAAGTGCTAATAAATAAATACTAATGGAAATATGGTTTGTTTAAACTTTAATGTAGGTATAAAGATTTATCATAATGATAAAATGAAAATTACGCAACATCGCTCTGGTCACCAGAAGGTCAAAACTAGCGAGCAGTATCGCGTACGTTTCTGTAAACAAACAAAAAGATGACACCTTCCCAGGTAGCAAAATAACATGACATTCACGTGAAAGCCACGTTAATATGTGACATGTGATGTTAAGATTGTAGTCTCATTTAACAAGAATGTAGCATGGTGGGGATGTCCTAAGTCCGCCCCTAATAACATCACACAATGACATCCCGAAAATAACGTGTTTGTGACATCATAAATCCACATTCATGTTATATCTAATATCTTATGGATGCCGTTACTGGTACTTTAATATTTATATATAATCCTAGGATTAGCTTTTTCTAAATAAAACCATTAAAAACGCTATAACCCCATAAAAAAAAATCGGATCTAAAATCAATAGGTTTGTTTTGGTTCTCAAAAATCGCAGTTCTGAACTGATTCGGAACCGGCGTAGTTGCAACTGGGCAATGCTCAGTCGCAACTGCGCCAGTTTCGAACCAGTTCAGAACCACGATTTTCGAGAACCAAAACGAACCTAATCAGTAATTGAAACAATCACAGATTGAAACAGATAGATTCTAAATACGAAATTGCTGATTAGGCGGAGAATATATTCCTTTAATCCGTGTCCGTGGTCTTGAGAAGCCCGGCAGAGCCTCCTATCCATTGGAAATCGTATAATGTGTATACAATTTCCTTATAATAATTAACTCTATCAACATCATCTTATATCGATTTTTTTGCTTGGAACGTCGGTGAGAAGCAAAATAACATGACATTCATGTGAAAGCCACGTTAATATATGACATGCGATATATTCACAGCGTTGCTAAATATTTGTTATTAAATAACATGGTTGTCACGTCACACGTGTTACGTTGCAAATGTGATGTTAAATACATGTTATTTTTCAATATTATGTGATGTTATGATTTAGTTTAAAAATACACCCAAAAGTGATGTTAATTTCTTGTAATATAACATCCCTTGCTACCTGGGTTTATAAACATTGGTCTGAAATAACTTCTTGAGGTAAAAGTTCTTTGAGTGAATGTTAGAATTTGGCCAACAACGCATGTGTGTTAATTGCAATTAAGTACCTTTATTTTTCAAATATAAGATTTTTTTCAATATTACTTTTTTTAATTTTTTGAAAATATTTTAAATAGCTTATTTGATTTTAAAAATTAAAAATGAATTTTAATCAGTATAAAAATACCTTTCAAATAATGTATCACATGACCCATAGGGAACGTTCAAGTATTATGTAACGCAAATTTTGATCATTTTGATTCAGAATTTTTTTCCATTTTCAACCCCTTAAATTTTTTGTTTTTATGACGATTATTTTCAAAAACAAAAGGAATCTTCCTCTCATAAAAGTTTCGTGTCGATCAGGTAATTCGTTCTTGAGTTATGATGAAAAAAACAGATTAAATGGACAGACGGACGTATCCAAGATTTTTTTCTTTTGGACTTTTTTATATTGTTATATTATTTTGTGCGCTGTGAAGAGCATAATAACGAAGATATGGGGAATAAGGTGCATCGTTTTTTAAATATATTTTTTTAATTCACTTCTAATAGTAATTTTCTGATGCTTTAAGTCATAAATAGAAAAACTGTACATAAGCTTTTATAGATCGTTATTACGAAATTAATTATTTACGAAAAAGTCGAATTTTCACGATATGCGGACTTACTTGAATAGTTTTTCTAATTATGAGTTAAAACATCCGAAAATTATTATAAGAAGTGAATTAAAAAAAAAAACATTTAAAAAACGATGCACCTTACTGGGGAATACATATCTTTGTTACCTGGGACTGCTATCCCATGGGGTTATACCTAATTTGAAATTAATAATTTCAGTGCATGAAAACATTTTCTATTTTTTTATATTACATGTTTTAGAGTTAGCTAGACATATATTTCAAGGATGTGAAAGATTCAACACAAGAGCTTGGGCCATAGCGGTAGGTGTAGTAATGACTACTCTTGTTATACTAGCCTCTGGAACCTGCATCTTACTATATCGAGAATGGAGGGTTTTTGAAGGTAAGTTCCATTTGAAAAATCAACCAATTTAGGACTTCCCCCCCACCTACCTTGAAATTCAAAAAAGTTGCTTATTTCACTGGTTGAAAATATAAACACGTGCTCCCGCAAAAAGTTTAAATCAAAAATCCGAATACCACTTTTTAAAAGTAATGTGTTCTTTAGACTGTTTTGAGTAAAATAATAGATAATTTAGATATTTTTGCGAAATAGTTTTTATTTTTTCCTTTGCATATTAGGGAACGTTCAAGTATTACGTAACGCTCCTAGGGGGGTGGGGTCTTTTTGAGTGTTACGCCCATGTTAATGGTATAGGAAAATCGCGTTACAGGGGGGGGTGGAGGTCCAAAATGACCAAAATTTGCGTTACGTAATACTTGAACGTTTTCTTATTTTTTTTGATACTAAATACTTTTAGTTTTTCTAAAAAAAAATTATATATTCTTAATATGCACTTTGCTGACACAATACAAAAAAAATGCTGAATTATTAGTATAAAAAATATGTAGGCCAATTTACGAGTTAAAATACAGAGTTTCGAATTTATTTTTCTGTTCTAAGCAAAATTTTCTCAAAACGGCACTAGTTCAAGGGAATCAAATAGTTGTAAAAACTTCTCTGTTGCATACCCTTTCCAACAGTATACAAGTTATTAATTTCTTTTTTGTAAGCCCCTTTGAAAGTGGCTAAAAAATTCAGTTTTTATTTTATAACTCAGGAACTCTTTGAGATATAGCAACGAGGTTTTGCATGTGAACTAATCTTAATAAGGCCTATTTTCGTATGTTATTTTCATGTAAACCAAGGGTGTGCGAAACGGGGGGGCCTTATCAGTTTATTGTCTCAAACTTTTTTCTGTGTAACTTTTTTGTAATTTTATTATTGGAAAATGATTCATCAGGTCAAAATACATAAAAAAGGTACTCTTGTTGTAATACTGCAGGATTAACCGTTTTCGAGAAAAAATATATTTAGGTGAAATTTCATTTTTCGAGAACGAAAAATTAAATACTAAAATGTTAGAAACCAAAATTTCAATGATGCAGTGTTATTTTATATCAAAAACAAAGAAAAAAAGTTTCTACACATGCAGGTCGAAAAATGGCTTTTAAAGCTACTATAGTAGGGCCCTTTAAAAATGGCCATATATGACCCTTTAAAAATGGTGAATTTTTAGGAGCTATAGCTCCTTTGGATTGGTTTTTGGAAGTACCTGTATATGAGATTTTTTTGTCTTAGTTTTTGATTTATATTTACCCTTCATTATTAAAATTCTGGTTTTCAACAATTTAGTATTTAATTTTTCGTCTTCGAAAGGTGAAATTTCACCTAAAAATGAATTTTTCTCCAAAACGGTTAATCCTACAGTATTACAACAAGAGTTCTTTTTTTATGTATTTTGACCTTAGGAATCATGTTCCAATAATAAAATTACAAAAAAGTTACACAGAAAAAATTTTGGGACAAAAAATCGATAAGGCCCGACCGTTTCGCACACCCCTGGTTAAAGCAAGTACATGAAAATAACATACGAAGATAGACCTTAATAAGATTAGTTTACATGCAAAACCTTGGTACTATATCTCAAAGGGTTTCTGAGTTATTAAATAAAAACCGATTTTTTAGCCACTTTCAACGAGGCTAGCACCCTTGGGACAATACAAAAAAAATACTGAACATTTTTGTCATAACTTGGCATACTAATGTAAAGGGTATGCAACAGAGAAGTTTTTACAACTATTTGATTCTCTTAAACCACTGTATTTTAACTCATAAACATATTTTGTATACTAATAACTCGGCATTTCTTTTTATATTGTTTCAACAAGGTGCATATTAAGAATACGCAATCTCCTAAAAATATATTTAGGAAAACTAAAAGTATTTGGTATCATAAAAAATAATATGTACAGGGAAAAAATCAACTATTTCGCAAAAATATCTAAAAAGGCAGATATCTCAAAAACTATGAGATTTTGTGTAAGGGTATATATATTTGGTCCCAAAATAAGCTCTTCTATCACCCCTTAAAAACTTTCTATCCATGTACCATACACACTGTATATTTAACTATTTATATATAATTTAAGGATACTTAAACTATATACGAAAGTTTCAATCTTGTATTATTCCTGAAAATAGAGGTATCCTCCTCATCCTCCCTAATTAGCGTCAATAAAGGAACCCCTCTAGAATTTCATCTGCTAATGTGTTAAACACTATAATAAAATATATGAGTGCGAAAGATTTTTAAAAATGGCAAAAATAGGAAGTCAAACAAACACATCCAAACTGTTTAAATAGACTTTTGAGTGCAGTATAAGAATATAACAGTAACTTTTGTCACATTTAAAGTACAATTTTAGTTGTTTTGTTGAGTTATATTGTAATTTAATATTTTTAAGTAGTTATAAATAAATAAAATCTATAATTTTTTGAGGTAAACATCCAAAAATTGATTACCTAATGTGTCCTTAATAATAGTATTACATACAATATATCATATAGTTGGCCTTGAGATATCTTTATTTTCAGGAATTATAAAAGATAGAAATTGCTATCTTTTATAACCAAAAGTTAACTTTCGAGGCAACTTTCGTTTATACTTTAAGTATTCTTACATTATATAAAAATGGTTGTTAAATACCGGGTGTTTTTTTTAACCTGAAACTTTCAATTATTTCGAAAACTATACCTTTTAGAAAAAAAAGTGTTGGACAAAAATTGTTTATTTTAATGGGGGAATTAAAATGACGTATTTATTTTTTTACGCATATTTCCGTTTTCAAGATCAACTTTGTTTTTTTTTAATAAAAACATATATTTTTTTAGAGGAAACAAAAATATGATTAATTTTATGTGGAATCAAAATTTAAAAATGGTATATTACAATAAAATTAGAAACAAGAAATTGAAGTCACTTTGTTAAAGTAGGTAAATAAGTACTGTAGAGTAATCCAGATGTACATGTACATACCCAGTCAACACAAATACATAACAGGAACATATCAGGTACATAACCACTGTTCTATGTGATAATGTTAATAATAAAACTTTTATTATTAACAACAATTTTAAGAATATTAGTGATTCTAACTTATATAAATTAAAATAATATAGACGCCATATTTAGTATTGAATTCATAACATTTTATGTATCGTGTATGTCCTCATAACATATATATGATACATAACATGCAATATTGCATGTATCATACATATGTATGTTACATCTTATGTAATATGGCACATGTAACGTAAAAAAACTGTCTGTTATAGGGCATGTTATGTAGCATACATATGTACTTATGTTATGTCTCATGTAATATGGCACATGTTACCTAAAAAAATCTTTCTTTAACATGTTGCATCCATATATGTGCGGACTGGGTACATAATATGCATATTTAAACGACCTAAAAAAAGTATCTTTTAAAAATGTATTTTTTTATTATAAGTTAATTGTGAATTCGTAGCACAAGCATCTAAGCTTATTTGGGGTTAAATAAACCATAGAAAAAATGTTATCTCTCCAAAATATAAATTTATTGTCTATTAAACAAACATTACAGCCACAATTATTTCGACTTTTTTAACATTGTTAACAATTGTCGCTGTAATATTTGTTTAATAAGCAATAAATTTATATTTTGGAGAGAACATTTTTTCTATGGTTTATTTAAATCAACTCCAATATGAGTAAGGATCAATAATTTCTTAATTTTATTTGGGTTTCTCCATAATTTTGTAAGATCAATAAAATAAATAAGTACTTTAATTTTTTAGTAGTTTGTATTGTATTGTAAAACCAACATGCATAATTAAAACAATAATATTGGTGCAAATTGTGCATTATACAGGGTGTTCCAGATATTGGATCATTAATTTTGAGAGGTGGTTCTACTTCCAAATACCTAATAATAATATATAAAAAAGTTTATATAAAGGTTGGTCCGGAAATTAGCGGGAGCGTCTAAAAAACGTTTCTTTAATATCTCTGGAATCTTGTAAACCACAGCAAAGAATTTTAGCACATGCCCTAACGTTGATAAAGGCTATCATCCCATGTAATTTTTATTTGGCGACTTTAAAAAGGGGCGTGCAAAATGGGAGGCCGTCGTCACTTTTTTGCCCCAAACTTTTTCGCCTCTAGTTTTTTTAACATTTTATCAACAGACTATGATTCCTGGGTTAAAATACATAAATAAGGTACTCTAAGTATAAAACCGTAGAAACAGCCGTTTTCGAGAAAATTACAGTTAAAGAGATAATTTGACGTTTTGAGTATCAAAAATAGAAACTAAAAAATGCGCCAATAAAAATTTCAATACTGCAGGGTGATTCTACATAAAAAACTGTAAAAATAAGTTTCCATGCACAAATGACCACAAATCGATTTTAAGGGAGCTACGCCCACTTAGGAAGTGTTACTTTTTAAACTGAATTTCGAACCTAGGTGTACTGTAACACGAACTTTTGTTAGTTTTTAATGTAAAATCCCCTGTGTTTTAAAAAAAATTATTGGCGCAGTTTTGCTTTTCCTGCTTAAGCTGAGGAAATGCCCTGGTTTAATAAATGAATCAAACTAAAAAATACAATATTTTTTCACAAAATTTTGAAAATTGCTATAAAGGTGTTTTTAAGGTTTCTGAAATTGAATCTGATAAAAAAATTCAATATTACCTCCCGCGGGGGCGAGGGGGTAAATATATTTAAATGTTTTTAATATTTTCGTCAAAATTTATATATAAGGGTCTTTTAGGTCGGCAAAACTAAATCTGATAATATTTTTTTTTCTAATTCCACCCCCGGGGGCGGGGGTTGAATATTTTTAAATGTTTACAATATTTTCATGAAAATTGGTATATAGGGGTTTTCGAGGTTGCTAAAATTAAATCTGAAAACAAACATTTTCTAACTAAACCCCTGCAGTGGTGAGGGTGTAATTATTTTTAAATGTTTTTGATATTTTCGTCAAAATTGGCATATAGACCCCAATATACAATTTTTCACTAAAATTACCCCCCACCCCTCAGGGGGTGAAGTTAGAATTTTTGTATTATTAGATTCAGTTTCAGCTACCTCGAAAACCCCTCTATACGGGTTTTCACGAAAATATTGTAAACATTTAAGATTAATCATCCCCACCCCCTCGGGGTGGAGTTAGAAAAATGTTATTACCATATTCAGTTTCGTAGATCTTATAAAAACCCCTATATGCAAATGTTGACGAAAATATTGGAGTTTTTTACCCTCAGCGACCTAAAAAATACATATAAAAAATTTAACGAAAATATTGTAATATCATGTTAATTTTGCCGTATCAAAAGCCGCCATCTGCATGTGCCGCATCAAAACCCGATAATTTTTTTAATTATCTAGTGATTTACAGCAAATTTGATTTAAGTGATATTATGTATATTGTATACTTATTACTGTCTATCAGAATCAACTACAGTTTTAATTAATTCCTGTGACGTTTAGAAATTATTATTTTTTGGCTTATACTGAAAAATGTGATTTAGTGCAGATGGCAGCAATATTTAACTTTTCAAACAAAAAAATAGAAAGAGAATTATGCTCTTAGCGTCAACTCTGTCCAAATCCAAAAAAATAAATTAACATAAACTTATTGCCCTTATTAATACTAGTATAATGCAAAAGCTTGCCGCTCTAGCTTAAAGGGTATTAATTAAAAACCTTATTTTTATTAAAATTTTAAAGGTCCATAGCTCTAAAATTTTGGCATGCCAGTTATTGAACACCCTGAATATGTTTATTGTTCTATAAAGAAGGTAATTCATTAAATAAACTATTTCCGAAAAGTCTCTTATTATTAATCATATAAAAATAATTTAAGAATAAAACAGATGATTCAAATAATTACACAGGCCCAAAAAAAATAAGGTCTGATTCCCCAGAGATAAACATTTCTATGCATTTTTGAGGTGGCTGAATCCGAATCTGGGGTTGGTTTGACTCGCAGGTCGCATTTCGTTGCTAACCTCAAAAAAGTGAAGAAATGTTTCAACTTTTATCACTTTTTTGAGGTTAGGAACCAAATGCGATCTGACCGAGTCAACCCAACCCCAGATTCGGATTCAGCGACCCCAAAAACGTATAGAAATGTTTGTCTCGTCTACCCAGACAGACATTTCTATACCAAGCCAGACCTTTTGTGTGATTGTGCACAGGTACCTACACGAAAAAAAAGTCTTGTTCACCAGATGAAACAAAAATTTCTATACGTTTTTGGGGTGGCTGAATGTGAATCTGGGGTTAGTTTGACTCTGTAAGGTCGCATTTCGTTCCTAGAAAACGTAATGTAATGTGTTTTAACTTTCATCTCTTTTTAGAGGTTAGCAACGAAATGCGACCTGACCGAGTCAAACTGTGTTATTAAAATAGCCCTTTCCATATTTTTTATAAGCATAGTATACTATGCTTAAAAAAAACTACTAGTAACTTGCAAGATATAGCAGCCCAAAGATTTTGAAGTATTTTTTTAACCCACCCTATTTTACAATTTTCAGCTGAAATATTGTCGTTATTTTGACATTCTTAGGTCAAGAATGAGTCATACTACCGATTTCATGCAAAAAACGCGTAAATCAATTGCTTCACATGTTTTTTTTTCATAAAATATACAAACAAATTAATAGAAAACACTTTTTTATTCAAATACACACGAAAATATCATTATACTGCAATCTAGCCTTCATAATACCATATTTTTCTAGGTATAATACATTAAATTTTTAAATGCTATCCTGTTATTGTGTAATAATATTACCTGGGCAAGTAATTTATATACTCATCACGATATTGACATTAAGAATATGACAATAAGAATAATTTAGATGATCACAAATGAAGCCCCAAGTGGATATATCCACACTCTAGGCTTGTTCTTTTATGTAAATTTTTATAAATTATCCACGTCGGTCTTCAATTATTGCAGGGCATTTTCCCTAAAAATATAGAAACAACCTAAAACTGTTTTTTTTTTTTGAATAACTAAGTTGCAAATTAAAAATATGAAATCCAAGTACGTAAAAAAGGCAACATATTTTAACTTGAAAAGAAAATCTTGATATAGTTTTAAATTTTTAATTTGTTTTTCTCGCTCTAAAAGAAAAAAAAAAGATTTTGATTTGGGTTCTAGACCACTGGGTGCTATTTTTACTAACTTTGGAAAACTGAAAACTCTAATATGTAAAATTGTACCAACTTGCCTCGGTGTCTCCTGTGACTTTTCTAGGTTTTAACACCAAAACTGATGTTATAAATATAAAATTAAAAATGGTGAAACCTCTGATGAAAAATTAGTTTTTCAAAGATATGAATTCAGCATGCCAAAATAAGTAAAAATTGCCTAGTTTCTTATGCAAAAAAAAATCGAATTTCGCAGGATATGATTATTATTTCTTAAAAATTTAAAGCATAAATAAAATATTGTTACCTCAAAAAAACATTTTCATTATTTATAGAAAATAGGAATTTCTTTAACATGGCCTAATTTTACCCAGTTTAGTTCATTGGTGCACACGTATTAGTGTACAAGTATAAATACACTAACACAAATTATATTTCACATATGGAACTTCCACATCATTACCATCAACATCATTACAGCACAGTTCAAATACTAAGGCTCTTACATGTGGTTCAATCTTCTTTTTAGACACTCTTTTCACAACTTCGGACATGTTTAATCCTAACCGTTCCTGTGCTTTGGCCTTGGCCATGAAGAAAGAATACAGCATACAAACACCCTGTGAAAGCATAGTAATTTCAAGACCATGCTTTTCCTTGAAATATGCTAAGAATTCGGAGAGCGTCATTTCACCATCTACCTCGAATCTGTCCCATAAAGTCCATTCATTCTCGCCGTAAGTTAATTTTGGAGCCGCTATTGGTTCGGAAAATCCAAAGAATGGTAGCGCAAGGTTAACAAAACCGTTTTTAAATGGTTCCAAAGTTTTAGGGTTTCGTACTAGCTTAAATAATTCAAGACAAACTAAGCCAGCCACCACTGAAGTGGTAGTTGCGATTGCCGGTATGATTTTTCCTGCAATTAGTTTTGACTTGTGCCTGTCTGCTGGTGGGATTTTGTAGTTGGTAGCGCGAAGGTTGGACGCTGCGACGATAAAGTCCATGTGGAAATTCGAATCGTCGTCTTTTTCGAACTCCAGAGGAGTCAGACGAAGACTGCCGAAGGAAGATGGTGCCGGCAGTTCTTTCCTGATTTGGTTCACACGGTCTACGTCTACATTGGCGCCATTCATCGCCATTTGAGAATCGGTCACAGAAATTTTTACTCCTGATTTTGGAACAAATTCTGGTACCTAAAAATATTTTGATTCTAAATCTGCTGTAGTCAAAACTATGTATTTTTTAAATGAGCACTATTTTTAAAATTGAAGTGATATGCATGTGCTACTTTAGCTAAGTTTATCTTAAAACATAATTTACCGACGACTTTCTGATACTTCCCTAAGACTAAGACATAGATTAAAAACAAAACTTTTTAACTCTATGTTTTATACTCATAAAGGGAAGGGACAAATATAATAGTCTAAGAGCTGGTGACCATTTTTATTTCATTATTTACTTCCAGCTGTAGTTTATACAGTGCGGTCCAAAAGTCACCCCCCCCCCCTTTTAACTTTTGAACGAGTTGAGATATCCACTTCAAATTTAGAACTCTTAAATAAGACAACTTAAACTATCTTTTAGCATATATTTGATATTTTCAGCTCTTAAAATGTGGGCATGGGGGGACATTTTTTTTAAATGGAAAGGGGGGTCGTGTGAAACATCATTTTAAAGCTTATAAATTTCTCTAAAGTAACATTTTTAAATTTTTAAAAAATGTTTTTTAAGGTTTTGATTGTTCAATTTTTTGTGCTAAAACATTCGATTTTTTAAGTTTTTTTTTTATAAATTTTTATTTACGTCAACTAAAATTAGTTTAAAAGTATAATTAACATTTTTTATGATGAAATTAGGCAATTTTAAAAAATTATTTGTTTTTTTTAGAGGAATTTTGACATTAATACCCATTTTTAACCCCATTTTAAACCCAATTTTTTTTTATTTAAAAATATGGAGTTAAATGGAGAATTTTATAAGCTTTTAAATGATGTATTACACGACCCCCTTTCCATTTAAAAAAAAAGTGCCCCCATGCCCACATTTTAAGAGCTGAAAATATCAAATATATGCTAAAATATAGTTTAAGTTGTCTTATTTAAAAGTTCCAAATTTGAAGTCGATATCTCAACTGGTTCAAAAGTTAAGAGGGTGGGGGTGACTTTTGGACCGCTCTGTATATCGTCCCTGCAATACCGCTTAACGTCCAACTGAAAAACCGCGTAACATCTAACTGCAAAACCGGAAGTAGAAAAACTAAGATTTGTTGTAATTGTAATCTACACATTACATGGCGTATATTAAGATATATTTCGCAAAAAATAATCAGTTTAAAGGGCTTAAATTAATGAAGTTATTTACCGTATTTACTTGAAAACTGCGCAGCTGCTAATCTACAAGTTGACAATATTGTCTATACTTTGCCATAAGTAATTTTCTAAATTAATGTGTATAAACTCAACAGTAGGATTGAAAAATTCTTCAAATAAAAATTAGGAGTTAATTCCATATTATTAGGCTTAAAAATATTCAATAAATAAAGCCAGTTTGCCATAATTTGTATGACTTAAGTTATTCAGCTAGTTGATTAAATAATTATTATGATATAATATAATATATAAAATAATAATTGTAATTAAAATAGTGGTTTTATATTTAGTTTAACTATTAAAATAACAAATTAGCTTAATAAAGATAATATTTTCATTAAGAATTTGAAATTTCAAAAAAATAATTTAAAAACTACTTAATTAGATAGTTTTTTAATTTATGTTTGATTAAAATAGGGTAGTTATTTCAAAATTAGTTTACTAAGTATTGTATTAAACTGTTTAAAATATACTAATTATGCAAAAATCTTTATATATCCAGTAAAAGCAAAATTAATTAGTTTTTCTCTTCTCCTATAAAATTTTGTTTTTAAACCTTACGCGGTTTTGCAGTAACGTCTAACGCGGTTTTCTAGTTGGGCGTTAAGCGGTATAGCAGTATCACGGACGATATGTCTTAAAGTACATTCAAATTAAGCTTCTTGCAAATCGACAGGTCCTGTTTCGGATTCCTTGGATGCTAGAAGCTACGAAGAGGTGGTGAAATGGGGTCCCCGAAAAATATATTTTTAACTTACCGAGTAAAACAAATTACATTTATTATATTCAGATTAGTCTATTTTCACAGTTGTGCACAATTATTCACTAGGCTAAAAGTTAAAAAAAGACTTTAAAAACTTTATCTGACATATGTCAACACTAAAAACTATTTTTAATTTTCATTTAATCAAAATGTCATTTCATAAATTCTCATTTCTTTAAAAAATTAGGTATCACATATTTTAAAGGCACTTTTAAAGACTGTTCTTACCCCCTTGGCACCAGAATTATTATGTATAACTATGAAAATAGCTTAATCTGAATGTATTAAATGAAATGTATATGACTAGGCAAGTTAAAAATATATTTTTTGGCACCTCATTGCCATAGCTTTTGGAGTTTCTAACACCCAAAGGAACCGGATCCGGAGTCTAGCAATTTGAAAATAGCTTAATCTGAATGTACTTTACATATATAAAATATAGCCGGGAGCAAATAATAATAAAAAAAAGTGTCACCAGCTCTCCGACTATAAGACTTAATTCTGTCCACTTACGAATTATTGGGATTTCTTAATGCATCTTCCAAGTTTTTAGACCGCATCAAGCCACGTGTTACGCGAGAAGCTTCCCGCGCGCTTCACACCGAAAGTGATATCCAAAGGTAAATTATAATTTAAGACGAAAGTTTGCTCATATGTGGACCCGCTCCAGAAAAAAGGCCTATATCTGATTCTCCCGGAAATTTTATTTTGCTCATTTTACATGATAGTGAAATATAATGACAAGTGACATTTTTAACGAAATTTTGTTATACAATAGGTTTTTTAGGCTTCTCAGCCCATCATATCTACAGTTTACTATGCACCCTCATTTTATAATAAGCTAAAAAGCCTACTCAGGTAAGGGATTTAAAATTTAAAATATTTAAACAGAAAGTGAAACAATTTTTAATTCAAAACGCTTTCTATTCTTTTGAAGAATTCCTTTTGGCAAGTGTAGCAGTTTATAGTATTTTTAAAACCATTTTATCATACTATAACTATACATATTTATATGTTTTTTAATTTTTTTTCATTTTGTGTTTGACGTGTGTAAGGCTTTAAGCTATTGTCACTAATTCTAATCAATAAATCAATCAATATTAGATTTGGGCCAAATAATCAAGATTTAGTTATATTCAACTATAATTTCGCCGTTCTTTCACACCATTTTGGGGTATATTTTTGCAAAGGTGTTCGGAAATTTCTGAGCTTCCTACATGCAATCATATTGAAATTTTTTTTTCTTGATCGGGCCCCAAACCCGACCTCCAGTTACCAAAACATCATACCTTGCCAGAAAAGCCCCAATTTCTGAATTCTTGTTCAAAATTGTTATTATAAAATATATTGATTTAAAATTTAGACAACAAGTGGCCATCATGAGTGACTATAGTCTTATGAAAAAAATTGTTTTGATTTTAACGCATAGGGGGCGCTGTGATTATTTTTTTTGAGAGCCAAATTCTAGAGGGGGCCAGGATGTTCAGAAAAAAGACGATATATGCGTGAAACTATAGGTATCCGACTCTAGTTCTGTGGTACTTTCACAGGATAACGATGCCCCTTGCTAGATCAATTATAGTGAAGGATGCCATTTTCCCTGTGTTTTTTGAATTACTTTGACCGATTGGAGTCTTATATAAAATAAATCGTCGCATTTTGGACAGACATTTAACAAAATTTTGGAATTTTTATAATGGTGGGTGAAAAAGTGATTTTTCTATTATTAAATAAGAAAGCAGTTTTTTGCCATTTTCTCGTTAACACGTTAAGCGCCAAGCAGGCACCGGTGTCAGCCATGGCCCTGTAAAGGCGCTTAACGTGTTAAGGGTGAGATATATCATCAAAATTCAAAAATATAACTTAAAACTTAACTTTTACTAAAAAAAAAGCTTCTTAAATTTTTTGTCAAAAAGGAGCTAAGCGCCAAAACTAGGCCTATTTTTTTGGTAACTATGTAATTTTTATTAAAGATATATAAAAAGTCATTTTTTTCGAACAATTTAGTTTTTTTTTAAGTTTTTTTTAGTTAATTGATTTTCGAGTCATAGCACGTCAAAATTGCAGACTGTACATATGCCATATTTAAAAACTAATAAAGTAAGAACTATAATTCATCTAGCAAGCAGGGGCATCGTTTGGTTTGGTTTTTGGTCTGTGGAAATACCATAGAAATAAAACCTATAGTTTCGCGCATATCTGGAGGTTCTTCTGAACATAGTTGCCCCTCTAGAACTTTGCTCTCAAAAAAAGGTATTCTTTTAACAAGTTGGCTACCATGGCGGTCCGTAGGGACCGCTTGTGATAGTTACGCCAGGACCACGGTGGTTCCTAGGGACCGCTTTAAATAAAAAAAACCATTAAATAGGTGGGGCCGCTAGGGCTTACTGTAATAGGCTTCCTTTGAACTTTTGATGCATCGAGCAAGTAAGGCTTTCTGGCTTTCTATAATTTGTGTTTGGTCCGACTGACAAGAAAACTAATATAGAGGTGGTAGTTAACGTGTTAAGGAAAATTGACCAAAGTGCCCCCTATGCGTTAAAACTAAAACATCTTTTTTTATAAAAGTATAGTCACTCATGAGGGTCACATGGTGTACAAATTTTAAATCAATACATTTTATAATAAAAAAGGTCAAAGTTACCAAAAAAACACAGGGAAAATGGCATATGTGCAGTCCTTCACTATAATTCATCTAGCAAGCAGGGGCATCGTTTGGTTTGGTTTTTTGTCTGTGGAAATACCATAGAAACAAAACCTATAGTTTTGCGCATAAATGAATGTTCTTCTGAACATCGTTGCCCCCTCTAGAACTTTGCTCTCGAAAAAAGGTATTCTTTTAACAAGTTGGTTACCATGGCGGTCCGTAGGAACCGCTTGTGATAGTTTCGCCAGGACCACAGCGGGACCGCTTTAAATATCTTATATTTTAATTTTGCCGGGCCTCGGGACCGACAAAACCATTAAACCTGGCATATAGGTGGGGCCGCTAGGGCTTACTGTAATAGGCTTCCTTTGAACTTTCGATGCATCGAGCAAGTAAGGCTTTCTGGCTTTCTAAAATTTGTGTTTGGTCCGACTGACAAGAAAACTAATATAGAGGTGGTAGCTAACGTGTTAAGGAAAATTTACCACAGCGCCCCCTATGCGTTAAAACCAAAACATTTTTTTTATAAAATTATAGTCACTCATGCATGATCATGGGGGTCAAATGTTGTCCAAATTTTAAATCAATACATTTTATAATAACAGTGTGGTACAATAAATAAGAAAATAGGGTGTTTCTGACAAGGTATGATGTTTTGGTAGATGGGGGCTGAATCTGGGGCCCGATTAAGTAAATAAAGATAGTAATAAGGTTAACTTGCACAAAAAAATTCAGGTCATTTGAAAATGTGTTGCAAAAAAAAGTCCAAACGTGTGAAAGAACCGTGAAATTATAGTTAAGTAGATCCAAGGAAAGTTTTAGGACCTTCGCATTTTTAGATTACAAAACAGCCAAAAGTATCCTAGAATTATTTTCTACAAGAAAGTTTATAGCAATTATATACCGGGTGAGTTTTATTTATGTCCACCCCTAAAATTAAGATTAATTTCTAATTGATAAAAACGAAACTTTTTGGTGATTTATATAATTTTACATTGGCTATAAATGGCGAATTTAACTTTTTTGTTTCACTTCCGGTTTCGCCGGAAATTACCTTAAATTTTGATTTTTAAATGGACCATCCTGTGTGTTTTTACATATTTTGATTCAGAATTATATTCTAAGTACAACCATGTATCATTTATCAATTACTGACAAAACATTTCATTTTTTATTTTGATTTCAATTTTAAATCTAGTTTAAAATATGCAAAATTATTTTTGGCTTAGTAATTTTCTTTGTTTCATATTTTTTCTAATTACACAAAAAAAATAAAGTTAGTTTTTTATAAACTAAACTATGCTCTGTTTCATCAAGCAAGAGAGCGAATTAAAAATCGCACAGTATATATTTTTACAACAGGTTTGAATAGTACATGTTTGTGTATAGAATATAGTTATGTTTTATAAAATAAACTACGCCGTATTATCGCCCATCAAATATTCGAATCTGTGTTGAAAATATTCACTGTGCGATTTTTAATTTACTGCTTGATAAAACAGACCATATATTTTTCTACGTATTTTTGGACGCTGAAAACGAATGGCAATGGCAATGAAAAAAATTCTTGACCCTGAAAATTTTGAGATATAGCGGACATTGGGTTTTTTGTATGCATTCAAGGTCAAAACAAAAATCCGCAAGATTTCAGAAAAACTTGGAAATATTGCTAAATTTGTGCCATAACTTGCAGATTTTAAACATCTACTCTAGTTAATTTTTTACAGGGCCACAAACTCCAAATATGGCACTTTTTTCGTGTTTTCCGATATATTTCATTAAAAATTTTATATAAATTAGATAGCTACAGCTACAAATTTTATATGTAATACTACTACATACATGTGCTTTATAAAAAAATTACACATATTTTTTATGTCCAGTGGTGTGGAGTCTGGGGGGTTTAACGTTGCACATGTTAAAATAAATATATCATAACATCGTCTGATACCCTTAACCAGACTGTTTTCTCAAGGTGATCCCTAATTTGTTCCAAAACCACACGCACAGTCGAAAAATTTTATCATACAGCTGGTAAAAACATAAAATTTTACACTGCTCGGAGGGGTCAAAATTGACCAAAAAGTGCGTTGCGTAATACATAAACGACTCTATTTTATTTTTTATTAATAATGAAACAAAAAGTGTAATAATGCTTTCCCGTAAAAATAAAATGTTAAAATCGAAAACTATGTGTACATTAATATAATTATGAAAAAATTATAACTTGTTATTTTTGTCACCATATCGAATCTGTAATTTTATTTATTGAAAATTAATTACTACTTTTACAATGGATGACCTCCTTAAGTGCTTGTTTGCCAGTTTTGCAAAAAAAAAAGATTATTCTTGGTTTTACCAGCTTTATGATAAAATTTTGCCACTGTGCGTGTGGTTTTGAAACAAACTAAGTATTAGGGAGGTCTTTTATTCCCAAATTTGTTTAAATCGCTAAAAAAACCTTTAGAAAAACAGTCTGGTTGAGGGTATCAGACAATGTTATATTTCTTTTGACATGTGCAATGTTAAACCCCCCAGACTCCCCTTAAAATAATAAATAATAAACTAGGGTAGATATTTAAAATCTGCAAGTTATGGCATAATAATTTTTAGAAATATTTCCATAAAAAAAACTTTTTCTGAAATCTTGCGGATTTTTTTTTTTGCCATGAGTGCATACAAAAAACCCAGTGTGCGCTATATCTCAAGATTTTGAGGGTCAATAATTTTTTTTGCTATATTTGTTTTCAGCGCCCCAAAATACGTAGAAAAAATATAGTTTGGTTTATAAAAAACTAACTTTATTTTTTTTTGTGGTCCTGTGTTATTAACCAATTTGGAGCTCTTCAAAACTAGGCAAAACATTTTTGTCAATAAATTTAATTTTATGATACCCCGTACCATTAAATTACATATTTTTTTCTTAAAAAACTGATCATCATCCAACATCTAACAACCAAACATCATTGTATTTTAATCAATATTTATGGTCAAAAAATGAATATTTAAGTTTATTAACCTTTCGCTACGGATTTGTTTTCTTTTAATTTCGGAAACATTTTTTGTGTAAATAAAATAAAATGCTATCAAAAGTGTTCTTTTACAAAAAATAAGTGGGATACATTTGTCCCAATATAACATAATATGTGACCCTGCTCAAAGAAACACAGTAAGTGTGTCAAATTAAAAAAAAATCGGATTCTCATGTAAAAAACTTTTTTTTGTGATCTAATAGAAAAGTTAACATTTCTACAAAAACAAATTAAGTTTTCAGATCGCAAAATAACCTATTTCTTAGCATTTTACTTTTCTGCTCGTTACCATGACAGCAAGCGCAAAATTGAATTTTGCGCGCTAGAGTGTAGGCAACCGGCATGTCAATCGTAAAATAGCTGTCAAAAAATGCTACAAGATGTTGTGTACCGTAACTAGGATATTACTTTTAACTGCATGTTTCTCGTAAACATTAAGTCTTAGATGATTACATTATATGACCTTGTTTTATTTATTTTTATGTATAGGATCATATTCAAACTAAAAAACTGCAAAAAAGTTACGCTGAAAAAAGAATTGGACAAAAACGTGCCTGGGCCTTCCCGTTTGGCCCGCCCCTGGCTGAAATTACGACATGAAAATAGTATATATTAATAGGACATGTTGATATAAAAACACATGCAAAAACTAATTTCTGTAGCTCAAAGGGTCCCTGAGATTTATTTTTTTATTAAATCCGGGATACGCGCGCGCAAGATATTAAACGAATATTTAATTTGCGGGCCTGCCACTGAAGGACCGTAGCTCCCTTACGAAGCATTTTTGGACGTAAGTTTATATGAACTTTTTTTCATGTCTTGATAGGAATTCACCTCCTGAAGTTATGAAACGCTAATTTGAAAAATGGGTCTTGTATATTAGCGTGAGCTGAAAACTGTAAATTAAAAAAAATCGCTTAAATGACCTAAAGTAGCAAAACCCCTATATTAGACCTATATTTTCGAATGACGCTGTCTAAAAGATCAACCTCATTTTGTCGCAAAGAGTTATTTATTTTGAATCAAATCTCAATTTCCTGTGCTAAATATTTGTATTACTTGTAGTTTACATTTAGTACGGGGATACTGTTCATGGATTGTAATCTGTTTGTGTCTCTCTAATATTAAATAAATAAAGCAGGACAAATATATCCCGCTAGTAACTTATAGCTAAGTATTGATATCACCTGACATCAAGTTTGGACTATAAAACACTAAAATGTCCCAGTTCTGTGCATTTTAAATGCTATAGGAATTTTTTAACATCTGCTGGGATACATATGTCCCTACAGGAGCGAAATTGATTTTTGAACATCTGCTGGGACATATACAGCCTGTTCCAGAACTCGCGTACCGAAATTTGAGGGTATATTAAAAACCCTCTGGAAAATATGAAAAAAATTAAATAAAAAATCCATCTTCAATACTAATTAAAAAGGAAGCTATTTAATCTGACCAATCCTGTTGCTGATGTTAAATTACCTAAAAATTAGTTTTTCCCTACTTATTATTAACTATGGTTGCATTTTAATGGTTGACTCGGCATTGTTTAAGACTTTCAACTTTAGAATCTTTTTAGGTTATTATATTTTGACAAAACCGACAGAGGCTATCAAATATTCTATTTTTATAGGGTCACTCCATACGGCGGTGGTTTTATAATACCCGTCTTAGACGGCAGCAACAAACTGCCGCTGCAACTCCATTCAGGGCGCTGAATGTAGTGTTTTTTTTTATTAGAAACTCAGATCTTTTAATTGATTTACTGGCTATAAATTCTTAATACAAATTAATAAAATAAAAATACAATAACTGAATTTTATTTATTTATTTCAAAGTAATGAACATAGGAAAAATTTTTATCGGTGTTCCGAAAAGAGAACATTCTAGCTAGAATGTAATTTTAAGATTGGTGCAGAGGGCAAGGAATTTTGGAAGTTTAAACGCAAACAGAAAAGTGGTTGGAGACACTTCGCGAAATGCAAAAACTGTTGATAATAAAGAAGCTGTCATTTAGACTTTTGAAGAATAATCTGGAACAAGCATTAGTATCGTGGCAAGAAATCTTGATATGTCTGTCCTGTGTTTAATGAACTCTAAAAGATGAAGAAACGCATTATTTTTAGCAAACTCGCTTTCAATGTATGAAGCATGCTAAAGAATATGTTCAAAATGACCTCCATCAACTTGAACACATAAAGCAGCTCTTTTTAATAGACTTCTCCTGGCATTAATAATCATATTTGGAGTTACTGACTCAAGCGCTTCATGTATTCAGTCTCCTAGTTCTTCTACAGTGTCTGGCATATTTCTATACACTAAATTTTTTACATGGCCCCATAAAAAGAAGTCCAATGGAGTGAGATCAGGGGATCTAGGAGGCCACCTTCTGGGACCCCCACGGCCTATCCAACTGTTTGGAAAACTGATGTCGAGTTGGCTTCTTGCCGTTTCTGAGAAATGCACTGGACAGCCATCATTTTGAAACCAGATGTTATCCACATTTGCCAACCTTTGAAGTGGGATGTCATCAATAAGATTTTCCACTTCATCCCTTAAGAAGTTAGTGTAGGTTTCGCCATTCAATCTGCTAGGAAAATCATGGGGTCCAACCTAAAAACAAATATTTTAAGCATTTTATTGTGGTTTATTTCTCAAAATAACTTACTATAGCATCTCCCAATATTCCGGCCCAAATATTCAAGGAAAACCTTCGTTGGGGATTTCCTTGCCTGAAGGCATGGGGAATTTCCTGTCTCCAAACATGAGAATTCCTTGAATTAAAAAAACCATCTCTTTGAAACCCAGACTCATCCGTAAAAAGAATGCTTTTTACAAAGTTTTCATTTTCTTGATGTTTCTGCAACAGCCATATGCAAAATTCGACTCGTAAAGGATAGTCCTCCGGTGTCAAGCATTGTACTCGAGTGTAATGAAAGGGATGCATTTTTTCATCTTTTAGAATTCGTTGAACAGAGGTCTTAGACATATCAAGATTTCTAGCCACGATACTAAGGCTCGTTTCAGGTTCTTCTTCAAAAGCCTGAATGACAGCTTCTTCATTATCAACAGTTCTTGCAGTTCGCGTAGCGCCTCCAATCTCTTTTTTGTTTGGAGTTCAATTTCCAGAATTTCTTGCCCTTTGCACCAATCTTAAAATAACATTTCTGCTAGGATGTTCTCTATTGGGAAAACGAATAGAATATTCTACAGATGTAGGTGAAGCACTCCGGCCACACTCGCCATATAAAATTAGCATTTCGCAATACTCTTCTTAAGTAAACATCATGAAAGTTTTGATATTTTTTTATGACATTAATAAATATTTATGTCACATTAATCACCATGTCAACCTACAGAATATGTACCTGCAATAATTAAATTTGCTTCCATAGTCCACTTAAAGCGTTCTTATTTTTGAATTGAACGAAGATGGATTTTTTTTGAAATTTTTTTCCTATTTTCCAGAAGGTTTTTAAAATACCCTCAAATTTCGGTACGCGAGTTCTGGAACAGGCTGTATGTCCCTACAGGAGCGAAAGTGTTCAAAAATGACATGTTCTGTCAATAATTGACAAATGATACATGGTTGTACTAATAATTTAATTTGAATCAAAATATGTAAAAATATACAGGGTGTTCCCTTTATAAGTCAAAAGTTGGTGTCATTTCCGGCGAAACAAAAAAAAAATAGATCTATTAGGCAATATCAAATTATATATAAATCATCTAAGTTTAATGTCTATCAAATGAAAATTAATCCTAATTTTAGGGGTGGAGTTAAATAAAACTCACCCAGTATGTGTATAAAGTTGATTGCGGAAAAAAATTAAGGAAAATTAAAGTATGACCCTTTTTAGCACAAAACTTTAACACATACAATAAAGCCTCTGGAATAAAAAAAATGTTGTTATAAACGATTTTAGAAATTGACCACCCACTGGTGTCTAGTTTTTACCTGGGAACCACTGTGAAGTGGGTATCTGTTAAAAGTTAAACAATTTTTTACCTCCGAGCGAATTCTGTTAAGAGCAAGGATAGACGGACAGACTAGCGAAAGCGAGAGTATGTAAATAAAGTAAAAAACATTTTCAACTTACCTCTACTTTCCCAAGCATTTCTTTAACAGATTCCCGATCTCTGCTGGTTGATATACCATAAACTTGAGCTTTTAAGTTAGCAGCTGCCAAAACATAATCCAAGTGTAGTGAATTGTTGACATCAAAAGTAAGTGCTTCTGGGCATCTTTTTGGTCCTGACCAAAACAACTGCCCGGTGCTAGTCAACTGATCTGGAGGAAAGTTAAACAACAACTGTTTTATCTGGTTACTGTACTGTTCTTCCCAGTGTAGTCGGGCCCAGGCAGCACAATCTTCAAAGCAAGTAGGCCTTTCATCAATCAGAGCTGCCTTAACCGACGCCAGAGTATCTAAAGGTTGTACTCCTGGTAATTTAAGTGTACGATCGACAAAATCTGGATCAGTAAGATACATAGAAGCATTTTCAGCATTTTGCTTAAAAAGTCCTTCAAAGTTTTCTCTCGCCCATTGTAGAGTATGCTCGATAGCATTCGGGAAATGCTTTAAAGTACAAATTGGTATGCTTTTTTCAGGAGGGTCTTGAGAAGAACTGTAAGACTCGGTAAGATGTGGCACTACAACTTGAGTGTTTCCTTTAGTTCCTAACGTTCCAGATTCAAGCAAAGGTTTGCGGTAGTAGACGCATCTACGGTCCATGTACATTCTAGCGTCTACGTTGTCTAAAGCGTTTGTAACTCCGTCCAGTGCCTCGAAGAAGGTATCATCATACACATTTTCCGTTTCGGGACCTACTCTGTTTTCGTGGGCTATAATATTGACGTCTGGGTTCATTTTCTTAATAACCTAGTATTAAAAAATCGAAATTAACAATGAACCACAAAAATATATATAAATAAAAAATATTATCTACATTGCGTAAGTTTTGATGTGCTGAATCAGAAAAGAATAATATATCAATATAATAATAATAATAATAATAATAATAATAATAATAATAATAAAGGTCTTTATTCATTGTTCATTACAAAATAATTTAGAAATAATACATATAAATAGTAAAGAGAAAAGGCGAGATTCAGCTTTCCCGAAAATATGTACACTACACAATGCAGCATACATACCACAGAAAGCTGTTTTTCCATCTAACCTATAAAATATGTAGATACTAATATAAGTTTTATAAGTTTTACATGTGATTGAAATTCGAAGAATATTATTTTATATAAATATTGTATATTATTTTTGCTTCATGATTCTAATCAAGTATGAAAAAATAACAAAATTTAAACAATTTCAAAATGTCAAAGGACATTATTGCTTCTCATTAATTAAAGTAATTCTTTCTTAAGGCGATATTTGGAGAGTTGATAAAAATATCCTATTTTCACGTAAATTGTTTTACTACATGGGCTAAAAAGGCCAAAATTACAGTGTTTTGCATTTCAAATAATGTAACAAATTATTATTAGAATTAGGGGAAGGCCATAAAGTATGTCACAGGAGTTTGTGACAGGGGAGGAGGGGGTCTATAGCAACGTTGGTAGTATACATTCAAATTAATTTTACATACTTCATTAAGCAAACAAAGATTAAAACAAAGATTATTATTAGATATATATCTCAATATAAATTTATATTAAATATAAATTTCTAATGTGATATATTGGAACTTGTTTTGTTTTATCTATAAAAATTACACGTTATGTTAGGGATTGGGGGAGGGTTTAAAAATGGAAAAAAAGCGTAGATAATTTATGGACCCCCTTTAAAAACACCCATTTTTACAAAAAAAAAATACCTTGGCTGCAGTCATTGACTTTGGTTGTTGGACATCATGAGGTCTGAACAAAAATTGTCTGTTTAAATTAGATTTTTCGATTAGGTCCATATCAGTAACAATAACCTGTCCTCCAGCAGCACCAAGACCAATCATGGCATAGTTTTTAAGTAATTCGCAACCAATTGCACCAGCTCCAACAACAAAGTACTTTAATTCACCTGTAAAGAAATCAGTACTAAAAAAATTGAAACGCCTGGAATATTCCGAGGAATACTATTACACGTAAAAAGTTCTTGGGCACAAGGTAGACATTTGGCGACGGGACAGGGACAGCACAGGGATCGCACAGTGGGCTGAGAAATAAAATGGACGAAAATTTAAATTTTTTGCATACGAGTATTTTTGATACCGCAGATTTCGAATATATTAATATGATAAATTTATAATATCTGTACTTTCGGCATGCGAATAAAAATCTCTTTACTACAACTTAGAAATCAAGTAAGTTATCTACCCCTCAGCACAGCACCACATTTTACGAAAAAAGGCCGTATTTTATGACAGTCAAAACTGTAAATAAATTACCTAATATATTAACATATAAATAATTTAAAAAATATGGGAAAAAGGTTAAAAATGAAAATAACATAACCAGATATGGTGCGTCGTTGATCAAAAGTAGTAAAAAACTTGTATCATTTTAAGTAATTTAAATTGATATTGTATAAATTATTTTAGTCTATTATAATTGTTTTAAAGGAAGAGGGTAAAAAATGGAGATAACATAATGAGGTATGAGAAATCATGTCTCAAAGTAGTATGAAACTAGTATCTCTAATTCTAATTAACTTAAAATATATTATGTTATAAAGCGTGATTAGGAAGTTAAAAAATATTTTTTAATTATTGAGATAAGGTAGTTGAAGCCTGACGACGGGGTAAAACATTACCAAAAGTAGCGTGACGTACGTTCCCTAATTTTAAATTACGAATTAAAAATATATTAATCATTTATACGTTCTTGTTGCCGACCACAGGCCTTCTATTAAAAATGTTTGAAAAATAATGAAGATGAAGTTTGCAACGTTTTTTTGCATCGAAAATTCAAATAGTATATTAAAGCACTTATTCCATAACACGTTTTTAGCGCACTAGTACTTGCCGCAAGCGGCTTGTTCAAAACAACTTTTTTAGCCTAAAAACACAACTTTTTTCTAGACAAAAAAATTTCATGACTAAAAAAAAAAAGTCCCACCCTTTCTCAAAAATAAAAGTTATCAAATTACACCTTCTGGTTAAGTTATTTATATTTTTTAATTAATCTATGAAGTTTACAACTTTTTTCACAAGATTAAAAATTTATAATTTTATTATTTTTAACCCATGAAATATGCAAGTTTTCTATTTTTAATCCACGAAATATGCAAGTTTTTTGAAAATCCCAACTTTTATATTTTTAATACTTGAAATTTACCACTTTTTCCCCAAAATTAAAAATGTATTATTTTATTATGTTTATCCCATGAAAAAATATGCAACTTTTATATTTTTAATCCATGAAATATGCAAATTTTTTAATTCTAAGGTTTATGATTCCCAACTTTTATATTTTTAAGCCATAAAATTTAAAACTTTTTTTCCCAAAATTGAAAATTTATTATTTTATATTTTTTTAACCCATGAAATATGCAACTTTTATGTTTTTAATCCATGAAATATGCAACTTTTTTGATTTCAAAATAGGAGGGGGGAGCCTCCCCATCCCCCCCCATAGCTACGGCCCTGCTCGTATACGAGCTAAAAACGTATGTTATGAAACTATTACTTTAATATACTATTTGAATTTTCGTTGCAAAAAAAACGTTGCAAACTTCAGCTTCATAAAAAATATAGAGCGCCATCTTTGGGGCGGGCGGACCTGACAGCCGCCTTTGCTGTCGAGGATAAACGCCAAGTTGGCGCTTACTTGGATGTTTTTGGACTGGTGAGCTTTAATTTATTATGAAGCTGAAGTTTGCAACGTTTTTTTGCAACGAAAATTCAAAATTTTTAAAATCGACTCAATTTCATTTAAAAACAATAAAAACCCGGTATCTAGTATTTTTAGATCGAATTAAGCCCTTTTCGACCCACAAATAAATAGAAAAAGCAAGAAACATGCCAAATATGCGTAGAAGTTCAAATTTGGTCATGTTCTGTCTCTTTTATCGGTGCCAAATAGACTTTAAACTACTTCCTATCATTAAACACAAAACATATCAAAAATTCACCTGGAGGAAATTATCCTAGCCCCGGCTAGATAGGTAAGAATTTTAAAAAAATTGCAAAATTTTCGTTCAAGTTCAAATTTGGTCATGTTCTGTCTCTTTTATCGGTGCCAAATAGACTTTAAACTACTTCCTATCATTAAACACAAAACATATCAAAAATTCACCTGGCGGAAATTATCCTAGCCCCGGCTAGATAGGTAAGAATTTTAAAAAAATTGCAAAATTTTCGTTCAAGTTCAAATTTGGTCATGTTCTGTCTCTTTTATCGGTGCCAAATAGACTTTAAACTACTTCCTATCATTAAACACAAAACATATCAAAAATTCACCTGGCGGAAATTATCCTAGCCCCGGCTAGATAGGTAAGAATTTAAAAAAAATTGCAAAATTTTCGTACAAGTTCAAATTTGGTCATGTTCTGTCTCTTTTATCGGTGCCAAATAGACTTTAAACTACTTCCTATCATTAAACACAAAACATATCAAAAATTCACTCGGCGGAAATTATCCTAGCCCCGGCTAGATAGGTAAGAATTTAAAAAAAATTGCAAAATTTTCGTACAAGTTCAAATTTGGTCATGTTCTGTCTCTTTTATCGGTGCCAAATAGACTTTAAACTACTTTCTATCATTAAACACAAAACATATCAAAAATTCACCTGGCGGAAATTATCCTAGCCCCGGCTAGATAGGTAAGAATTTAAAAAAAATTGCAAAATTTTCGTACAAGTTCAAATTTGGTCATGTTCTGTCTCTTTTATCGGTGCCAAATAGACTTTAAACTACTTCCTATCATTAAACACAAAACATATCAAAAATTCACCTGGCGGAAATTATCCTAGCCCCGGCTAGATAGGTAAGAATTTAAAAAAAATTGCAAAACTTTCGTACAAGTTCAAATTTGGTCATGTTCTGTCTCTTTTATCGGTGCCAAATAGACTTTAAACTACTTTCTATCATTAAACACAAAACATATCAAAAATTCACCTGGCGGAAATTATCCTAGCCCCGGCTAGATAGGTAAGAATTTTAAAAAAATTGCAAAATTTTCGTACAAGTTCAAATTTGGTCATGTTCTGTCTCTTTTATCGGTGCCAAATAGACTTTAAACTACTTCCTATCATTAAACACAAAACATATCAAAAATTCACCTGGCGGAAATTATCCTAGCCCCGGCTAGATAGGTAAGAATTTTAAAAAAATTGCAAAATTTTCGTTCAAGTTCAAATTTGGTCATGTTCTGTCTCTTTTATCGGTGCCAAATAGACTTTAAACTACTTCCTATCATTAAACACAAAACATATCAAAAATTCACCTGGCGGAAATTATCCTAGCCCCGGCTAGATAGGTAAGAATTTTAAAAAAATTGCAAAATTTTCGTTCAAGTTCAAATTTGGTCATGTTCTGTCTCTTTTATCGGTGCCAAATAGACTTTAAACTACTTCCTATCATTAAACACAAAACATATCAAAAATTCACCTGGCGGAAATTATCCTAGCCCCGGCTAGATAGGTAAGAATTTAAAAAAAATTGCAAAATTTTCGTACAAGTTCAAATTTGGTCATGTTCTGTCTCTTTTATCGGTGCCAAATAGACTTTAAACTACTTCCTATCATTAAACACAAAACATATCAAAAATTCACTCGGCGGAAATTATCCTAGCCCCGGCTAGATAGGTAAGAATTTAAAAAAAATTGCAAAATTTTCGTACAAGTTCAAATTTGGTCATGTTCTGTCTCTTTTATCGGTGCCAAATAGACTTTAAACTACTTTCTATCATTAAACACAAAACATATCAAAAATTCACCTGGCGGAAATTATCCTAGCCCCGGCTAGATAGGTAAGAATTTAAAAAAAATTGCAAAATTTTCGTACAAGTTCAAATTTGGTCATGTTCTGTCTCTTTTATCGGTGCCAAATAGACTTTAAACTACTTCCTATCATTAAACACAAAACATATCAAAAATTCACTCGGCGGAAATTATCCTAGCCCCGGCTAGATAGGTAAGAATTTAAAAAAAATTGCAAAATTTTCGTACAAGTTCAAATTTGGTCATGTTCTGTCTCTTTTATCGGTGCCAAATAGACTTTAAACTACTTTCTATCATTAAACACAAAACATATCAAAAATTCACCTGGCGGAAATTATCCTAGCCCCGGCTAGATAGGTAAGAATTTAAAAAAAATTGCAAAATTTTCGTACAAGTTCAAATTTGGTCATGTTCTGTCTCTTTTATCGGTGCCAAATAGACTTTAAACTACTTCCTATCATTAAACACAAAACATATCAAAAATTCACCTGGCGGAAATTATCCTAGCCCCGGCTAGATAGGTAAGAATTTAAAAAAAATTGCAAAACTTTCGTACAAGTTCAAATTTGGTCATGTTCTGTCTCTTTTATCGGTGCCAAATAGACTTTAAACTACTTTCTATCATTAAACACAAAACATATCAAAAATTCACCTGGCGGAAATTATCCTAGCCCCGGCTAGATAGGTAAGAATTTAAAAAAAATTGCAAAATTTTCGTACAAGTTCAAATTTGGTCATGTTCTGTCTCTTTTATCGGTGCCAAATAGACTTTAAACTACTTTCTATCATTAAACACAAAACATATCAAAAATTCACCTGGCGGAAATTATCCTAGCCCCGGCTAGATAGGTAAGAATTTAAAAAAAATTGCAAAATTTTCGTACAAGTTCAAATTTGGTCATGTTCTGTCTCTTTTATCGGTGCCAAATAGACTTTAAACTACTTTCTATCATTAAACACAAAACATATCAAAAATTCACTCGGCGGAAATTATCCTAGCCCCGGCTAGATAGGTAAGAATTTAAAAAAAATTGCAAAATTTTCGTACAAGTTCAAATTTGGTCATGTTCTGTCTCTTTTATCGGTGCCAAATAGACTTTAAACTACTTTCTATCATTAAACACAAAACATATCAAAAATTCACCTGGCGGAAATTATCCTAGCCCCGGCTAGATAGGTAAGAATTTAAAAAAAATTGCAAAATTTTCGTACAAGTTCAAATTTGGTCATGTTCTGTCTCTTTTATCGGTGCCAAATAGACTTTAAACTACTTCCTATCATTAAACACAAAACATATCAAAAATTCACTCGGCGGAAATTATCCTAGCCCCGGCTAGATAGGTAAGAATTTAAAAAAAATTGCAAAATTTTCGTACAAGTTCAAATTTGGTCATGTTCTGTCTCTTTTATCGGTGCCAAATAGACTTTAAACTACTTTCTATCATTAAACACAAAACATATCAAAAATTCACCTGGCGGAAATTATCCTAGCCCCGGCTAGATAGGTAAGAATTTAAAAAAAATTGCAAAATTTTCGTACAAGTTCAAATTTGGTCATGTTGTGTCTCTTTTATCGGTGCCAAATAGACTTTAAACTACTTCCTATCATTAAACACAAAACATATCAAAAATTCACCTGGCGGAAATTATCCTAGCCCCGGCTAGATAGGTAAGAATTTAAAAAAAAATTGCAAAATTTTCGTACAAGTTCAAATTTGGTCATGTTCTGTCTCTTTTATCGGTGCCAAATAGACTTTAAACTACTTTCTATCATTAAACACAAAACATATCAAAAATTCACCTGACGGAAATTATCCTAGCCCCGGCTAGATAGGTAAGAATTTAAAAAAAATTGCAAAATTTTCGTACAAGTTCAAATTTGGTCATGTTCTGTCTCTTTTATCGGTGCCAAATAGACTTTAAACTACTTCCTATCATTAAACACAAAACATATCAAAAATTCACCTGGCGGAAATTATCCTAGCCCCGGCTAGATAGGTAAGAATTTAAAAAAAATTGCAAAACTTTCGTACAAGTTCAAATTTGGTCATGTTCTGTCTCTTTTATCGGTGCCAAATAGACTTTAAACTACTTCCTATCATTAAACACAAAACATATCAAAAATTCACTCGGCGGAAATTATCCTAGCCCCGGCTAGATAGGTAAGAATTTAAAAAAAATTGCAAAACTTTCGTACAAGTTCAAATTTGGTCATGTTCTGTCTCTTTTATCGGTGCCAAATAGACTTTAAACTACTTTCTATCATTAAACACAAAACATATCAAAAATTCACCTGGCGGAAATTATCCTAGCCCCGGCTAGATAGGTAAGAATTTAAAAAAAATTGCAAAATTTTCGTACAAGTTCAAATTTGGTCATGTTCTGTCTCTTTTATCGGTGCCAAATAGACTTTAAACTACTTCCTATCATTAAACACAAAACATATCAAAAATTCACCTGGCGGAAATTATCCTAGCCCCGGCTAGATAGGTAAGAATTTAAAAAAAAATTGCAAAATTTTCGTACAAGTTCAAATTTGGTCATGTTCTGTCTCTTTTATCGGTGCCAAATAGACTTTAAACTACTTTCTATCATTAAACACAAAACATATCAAAAATTCACCTGGCGGAAATTATCCTAGCCCCGGCTAGATAGGTAAGAATTTAAAAAAAATTGCAAAATTTTCGTACAAGTTCAAATTTGGTCATATTCTGTCTCTTTTATCGGTGCCAAATAGACTTTAAACTACTTCCTATCATTAAACACAAAACATATCAAAAATTCACCTGGCGGAAATTATCCTAGCCCCGGCTAGATAGGTAAGAATTTAAAAAAAATTGCAAAACTTTCGTACAAGTTCAAATTTGGTCATGTTCTGTCTCTTTTATCGGTGCCAAATAGACTTTAAACTACTTCCTATCATTAAACACAAAACATATCAAAAATTCACTCGGCGGAAATTATCCTAGCCCCGGCTAGATAGGTAAGAATTTAAAAAAAATTGCAAAACTTTCGTACAAGTTCAAATTTGGTCATGTTCTGTCTCTTTTATCGGTGCCAAATAGACTTTAAACTACTTTCTATCATTAAACACAAAACATATCAAAAATTCACCTGGCGGAAATTATCCTAGCCCCGGCTAGATAGGTAAGAATTTAAAAAAAATTGCAAAATTTTCGTACAAGTTCAAATTTGGTCATGTTCTGTCTCTTTTATTGGTGCCAAATAGACTTTAAACTACTTCCTATCATTAAATACAAAACATATCAAAAATTCACCTGGCGGAAATTATCCTAGCCCCGGCTAGGTAGGTAAGAAAATGAAAATATTTTTAAAAAATTGCAAAATTTTCGCATGTTCAAATTTGGCCACCGGGTACTACTTCGTTTGGCCATCCTTTCCATCTTTTATCGGTGCCAAATAGCCTTCAAACAACTCTCTATTATAAAACACAAAACATCAAAATTTCCTCCGGCGCGATTTAACCTAGCCCCCATTAATCTAGTACCTAACTTTTTCTTAAAACTTTTTTATTACGCTCTTTTTTTGTGTAGGATAGAAAACAATATGTAGTACACGCCGGAAAAGTGGTTTTCTGGGTTTTGAGAAGTGCCTAGGCTCGACAGGTATGGCCTGCCCATATCTTCCTTTCGACCCGGAAAACAAAAACTTTCCCGTTCAGGATTACAATGTTACTATTTTAAAAAAATATATATTTTTCAAAAAATCAAATTAAAAAATTTTATTTTTTTTAAGTCTCCAAAAAACTATTAAAAAAAGCAAATTTTTAAGAAAAATATTTTTTTAAAAGTTTAACCCCCAATACCTTTAAGGTTTGGTAAATTTTATTTTTTTTAAGTCTCCAAAAAACTATTAAAAAAAGCAAATTTTTAAGAAAAATAGTTTTTTAAAAGTTTAACCCCCAATACCTTTAAGGTTTTTTATTTAATTTCAAAAAATACGTAATAAGTTCAAAGTTGGTTATCTTCTATAATTTATGTCGTTGCCGAATAGTCTTTAAACTTCCTACATCAAAACATAAAACATCAAAAATTGGCGTAAGCTAAATAATTAACACCGGCTAGTATTTAATATAATGGAAAAAAATAACAAGTTTAAAAATTTCGAAAATTTTTAAAATTGACCATTTTCTACCTTTATATGTATAGTAGTATAGAGGAGCCAGTTTTAAAAATAGTTTAACCTCTTATAACTTTTTTGTTTTTGGGGGGATTATTTTCAAAAACATCGTGCACGATTGTGTCCACAAAAAACGTGACGGCGGACGGACAGACCAACATTTTCTGCTTATTTTTCCATGAAACGCCTTTGTCAAAAAAAAAAAATATCTAGGACGTTTTTTTGGAGATTTTGAAAAATTCGAAACTACTGTATTATACTATTCAAGCGGTTACGCGCTGTAAATAATAAGTCATTAATGAAGCAGTTCGTGCATTTTGAAGACCAAGTTGGGCCATACACATTGTATTAGTTGGGAAATTTTTGGTTGTAGTTACGAAAATACATATCGTACGGTAAATTTCAGGACGTCGTATCTCAATTTTTTTCGATTTTGACATTTTGGACTTAAACGCTTTATATTATCAATTTACATCTAAAAATTAAGTTTCACCTGCTATTTTTTTTTAATAACAAAAATATAAGCAAAATAGTAACGTCGTATCTTATATGATAATAAATTAATAAATTTTTAAACCTCGTATCTCTTAATTTTAGTTAACTGACTATTTTGGAACGCACTTTTTGCATTTGGCGACGCTTATGCGCATGTTATAAAACTTTTTGAAGTTTAAATGTTTCAATAATTAATAAAATTAGTATAATAATTAATTATATTTTGTTAGAATAATAATATAATAATATTTCAAAGCTCGTATCTTAAAAAAATTTATTAATTTTGAGCATCAGAATGTCGTATCTATAAACATTAGGTTTTTATTTGTATTTATTTATTTTATACACAATAAAATGATTTAAGGTAAGTTAATCATTAAAAATGTATTAAGTTTATATTAAAAAAGTACATTTTTAACCTATGAATAATGCGAGAAAGAGTTATTTCTCATTCCTGTAAAGTTGACATTTTTGAGATACGACGTTCTGAAATTTACAAGGCGATATGTAAGAAAAAATACGGGACACAGTGGGGCAGAACTTGGTAAAATGTTATGTCACCGGGGACAAACAAAATACTGGACATCGCAAATTAGATACGAGAGATGGTTGGGTGGTTAGTTCTGTAATGTTGGAGTTGGTAAAATCCAAAGCTCTTCCCCTTCAATGCGGCACCACTGTATTCGATAATTTATTCAGTACGAATCGTTTTTGCTACTAATTTTGGTTATCTTTGTTTGATATGGTTTTTTTCGAACTAAAAATTATTTGTAGGTATGTGAAAAGAAATTGATTACTTTAAATTATTTTCAACTGTATACCGAGACTGGTTGTATTTAACTATCCTGAGAAAATTACGTAATCATATAATACGGAAAACATTAAGGATAAGGGAAAAAAATATTACTTACGAGTTATGAAACAAAATTTTAGTGATGGTCTTGGAAATTAAATTTATTTAAAAACGTGCAATAAAGTCATAGATATAGGAGATTCGTAAAGACTAAGGGGCCAACTTTCATTCGCAGGAAATCAGCTACATTTTCAAAAAAATATTTGTTTGCCTTTATGGACCCCCCTGAATCCGAAAATGATAATCGTTCTTTGCGGAAATGCACCGTTTTTTTTCTATGGCGGTTTTTTATGTATTTTTTGTTTTGGTTAAAAAACGTTATGGAAATCTGTTATCGTTTGGAACGAAGTATATTCTACTTATTTTCGCCCTCCTGAATCCAAAAATGTTAATCATTCTTTGCGGAATTGCACCGTTTTTTTAACTGCGATTTTTTATAATTTTTCTTTGTTTTTGCAAAAAAACTTTATGGAAATCTGCTATCGTTAGAAACGAAGTATTTTCTAGTTATTTTGGCTCCCCTGAATCCGAAAATATTAATCGTTCTTTGCGGAAACGCACCGTTTTTTTTCTATGCCGATTTTTTATATATTTTTTGTTTTGGCAAAAAAACTTTATGGAAATCTGTTATCGTTTGGAACGAAGTATATTCTACTTATTTTCGCCCTCCTGAATCCAAAAATGTTAATCATTCTTTGCGGAATTGCACCGTTTTTTTAACTGCGATTTTTTATAATTTTTCTTTGTTTTTGCAAAAAAACTTTATGGAAATCTGTTATTGTTTAAAACGAAGTATATTCTAGTTATTTTGGCCCCCCTGAATTCAAAAATATTAATCGTTCTTTGCGGAAATGCACCGTTTTTTTTATAGCTATTTTTTATATATTTTTTGTTTTGGCAAAAAAAAATTATGGAAATCTGTTATCATTTAAAACGAAGTATATTCTACTTATTTTGACCCTCCTGAATCCGAAAATGATAACTGTTCTTTGGGAAAATGCACCGTTTTTTTTCTGTGGTGATTTTTTTATATTTTTTGTTTTGGCCAAAACAACGTTATGGAAATCTGTTATTGTTAAGAACGATGTATATTCTAGTTATTTTGGCCCCCCTGAATCCGAAAATATTAATCGTTCATTGCGGAAACACACCGTTTTTTTTTCATGGCTATTTTTTTATATTTATTTGGTTTAGCAAAAGAAAGTTATGGAAATCTGTTTTCTTTAGAAATAAAGTTTATTCTGCCTGTTTGGACTCCCTGAGTCCTAAATTGACAACTTTTTTTTCATAAGTTTTGCCTTTTTTATTTTAATTTCAATATTTGTATTTTTAACAAAAATAAATGTTCGCAACCTGCTATTTTAACCTCTGCGAATATTTTGAATAAATGGGTAAATGAATTGTGGTCAAGCCCTTCATCACGTATTATTAATATAAAATTAAATTAAAATAATAAAATTTTATTATTTGAACCGAGCCAAGTAAGGACGGTCAAAAACTTAAATCAGGCCAAGCGAAGCGAGGCGGGCTTGACCACAATTCATTACGTATTAATAATATTAAATGAAATTAAAATTGTATAATTTATTATTTGAACTGAGTCAAGCGAGGAGGGTTAAAAATATAGTTTAAGCCGAGCGAAGCGAGGCGGGCTTGACCACAATTTAATTTAAATTGTGGTCAAGCTCGCCATTACGTAATATTCACATATAAAATTATTCTTTCGGCTTATATAATAATACATTACATAATTTAATTTTAATTTTATATGTGAATATTAAATTTAAATTATGTAATGTATTATTATATAAGCCGAAAGAAACGATGATTAATTGATCTGGGGTCAAAATTTATATAAAATACTTTATATCAAGGTTTTATTGCAAAAACAAAAACTATGTAAAAAATCGCCATAGAGAAAAACGAAGAATTTCCGCTAAAAGTGCTAATCATTTCCGAATTCAGAGGGGTCCTACTAGTTTATGTTTATGTTTGTTTTTAACCTCGTACTATTCTACTTAATTAAGCATCCCCTAAGTCAAGGACTTGTGTGGGCTAGTAGTAGAGGGAACCACCGGCTTTAATTGACTTTCGAACCAATATATCTAGGGAGTACGCCTTCGCCAAATTTCAATTATTAATTAACTGAAAAAGGCAATCGGCGCCAGTGAGGTTTGAACTCACGATCATTAGATCAGTGTCAGGCTATATCGATGCCATTGACCACGGAGCTAAATCTCCCATAGTCAGAATATACTTTATTTCTTACGATAACAGATTTCCATAACGTTTTATTTTCGAAAAAAATATTTTTTTAAAAATAGCCAAGGAAAAAAACGAAAAACAAAAGATGGTTATCAGTTTCGAATTAAGGGGGGGAGCAAACAGGTAGAATATACTTATTTTCCAACGATAACAGGTTTTTCTTTCAGAAATAAAAAAATATATAAAAAATAGCCATGGAAAAAAACGGTGTATTTCCGCAAACAACGATTATCATTTTCAGATTCAGGGGGGGCAAAATAACTAGAATATACTTCTCTTCCAACGATAACAGATTTCCGTAACGTTTTTTATGGGAAAACAAAAAATTTATAAAAAATAGCCATGAAAAAAAACTACGAATTTCCGCAAAAGATGGTTATCATTTCCAAATTCAGGAGGGTCCAAATAGGTAGAATACACTTCATTTTTAACGATAACAGATTTCCATAAAGTTTTTTTGCAAAAATTTAAAAAAATATAAAAAACAGCCATGGAAAAAGACGGTGCTTTTCCGCAAAGAACTGTTATTATTTTTAGATTCAGAGGGGCCAAAATAAATAGAATATACTTCGTTTCCAATAGTAACAGATTTCCATAACAGTTTTTTGCCAAAACAAAAAATATATAAAAAATCGCCATAGAAAAAAAACGGTGCATTTCCGCAAAACAAGATTATCATTTTTGAACTCAGAAGGGTCTATTACATAAGCTGGTATGTGATTTGTAACGATACCCAGTCAACACAAATACATGGCAGGAACATAACAGGTACATAACCACTGTTCTATGTGATGTTGCAGACATGTAATTTTTATAGTCCATGTATAGTCCTTGGACTTTAACAATTCCGCCTCAAGTTATGTATCAGCTACATAACATGCTACATATCAGATACATACTAGGTACATAACAATAAAAGTAGGCGTTTCCGAATTTTACTTGTTATGGAGTGCATCATAGATTTAGACATGGTGAACATTTTTACGTCTTTTTGATAAACCTAATAATTAAAGTATATAAATATCTTTATATGTAGCATCCATCAGGCAAAATTCTTATACGATGTGCATTTTTACTGTGAAAGCAAACTTTCTACCAGGCTTAAAAATCATGGGCCACATAAAAAGCCAATTTTTAGAGAAAAAATAGCAAATAATCATTTTAAAAAAATATATATATATTTTAATTTTTTGTCTAAAATTATCTAAAATCGGTTTAGTTGTCTAAAAATACATGCTTTTCTACTACTTAAGGGTAAAACTTTTATTATTAACAACAATTTTAAGAATATTAGTGATTCTAACCTATAAAAATTAAAATAATATAGACGCCATATTTAGTATTGAATTCATAAAATTTTATGTATCGTGTATGTTCTCGTACCATATATATGATACATAACATGCAATATTGCATGTTATGTATCATACATATGTATGTTACATCTTATGTAATATGGCACATGTAACGTAAAAAATCTTTCTGTTATAGGGCATGTTATGTAGCATACATATGTATGTTATGTCTCATGTAATATGGCACATGTTACCTAAAAATTCTTTCTTTACCATGTTGCATCCATATATGTGCGGACTGGGTATCAGATTTCCTGCGAACGAAAGTTGAGCCAGACTAAGGTCCCCCAGGCCAACGATTACGTTTTATTACAAGGAGAGGTGGTAGTTACGTAATCAATTCATATTGTAAGCCTATGTTTCTGTTCTGTTTATTTTCAACGTTGATGAGTCATAACTGAGTTTACGCCGACTACTGCATATGACTCCAATCAGGGCAAGAAACCGTGTTGCCTAGTGTAATTATTCTAAAGTCAATTTTTAATATGTTTTATAACTAAATTCTTAATATGTTTTATAATCAATTTAGTTGATCACCATCGTATAAAAAGTTATCTTTGCGCCAAATCGGCACGGCCCCTATTTTCCTACATATTACATTGCAAAAAGTGAATTTTATGATTTTAAGAATGTATGCATCGCGATGCATCGGTCAGTTTGGACTTTTTTTTTTGCTCTATCGCTTTTTTTGTTAGCCATAGTAAAAATTTTTCTTTACAATAGATTAAGCTAAAAGTGGATCCTTTAACAAAACTAAGTAGTGGTGGAGGGTAAGGAGAGGAGTGCATAAATCGACAAAAATCATCACTAGGGGATCAAAAATGAACTAAGAATATGTTACGTAATACGTAATAAACATTTTTATGATGTAGAACCAAAAAAAAGACAAAAAATACGCATATTTATACATCGGCACTGAGTGCTACTAAAAAATACGCATATTTTTACATCGGCACTTAGTGCTACTAAGAGTGCCAATGTATTGAAATCTTCGCCGAAAAGTCAAAATCTTTGACCACGTTTTTTTCACATTTCTCGACGTTTTAAACCATTCTGAGTCGAAATCAGAAAAAAAAATTGCGTACGTCTGTCTGTCTGTCTGTCTGTCTGGGTGTAAACTCTCTAACTCCATTTCTACATGAGATATCGGTTTTTTGCATATTGTTTCTTCTCGTATTCCGAAGAGCTGATTAGATTTTGGGGGTAAGGGGGTAAAAATAGGGTAAAACTCCTATTTTTAGCGTTTTTTGTTTATAATTAAGGCAATTATTATTGTATTTGGTTAATTTAGCACTTATATAAAAGATAATTTTAAATTAGTCAAAAAATGTTATAAACAACGTTAAAACGCACTGTTTTCGAGATATTGGTGTTTAAAGCAGTAAAAGGTTTTTTTAGCATATCTCACATATTTATAACCCGATTTCAAAAAATTATATTTTAAATAAAAGCTCTTTTTAAGCCCTATAAAAAATGTTATATACAGTTTTTTGCTAGAATATAATATTTTAAAGATACAGTATTTAAAATCAAACAAAACACCTAGTTTGAAATTTGCAAACTAGATGGCTCTAGTGTACAATAGTGCCGATGTTTTGACAGGGTGCTTGCAAGTGCTAGTTTTTTATAAATTATTTTGAAATTTGCATAATTGCTTGCACTCGGGAAAAAATTTTACGCTGTGTGCTTTAATTTTATTGCTTTTTCATTTATTTACTTTTTACGGAGTAACTAAGACAAATTAAAAAATATTTGTATATATATTTTTGTAGAGCATTTTATAATCTACAAATTAATTCCTATAAAATTTTTATACAAATTTGATAGTTTTGCCACAAATGAGATATTAAATAAACTCTGCACTTTAAGCTTTTTATTTTTATTTTCGCATACTTACTGTGGCATGTCATACTGCAGTAGGATCTTCGGCAAAGGTCCTTCGCATATGAATTTTGGAATTCCTCGTTTTTTTTTTTATTATATATAACCGTATAATTTTTAAATTCCTACTGTTTTTTTATAAGATTTTGAAAAAAAAAAGTCATTATTTCCAGGACTTATATCTCAAAATTTTGAGGTGCTGGAATTTTTTTAAGATCAGATTCGGATTCTACGCCCTCAAATTAGTAAGAAAAATTTATTTTCAGAACAGGGCAAAAAAGAAGTTGTGATTTGTTACCTAGTGTTATCGCCTAAAGATGACAATAGTCACAAAAGACATTTTGTGCACTCGTGCAAAAAAAAATTTGTCTTTTAAAACTAGTATCTTAACTAATATCTTAAAATTTAATTAAAATACACATATGAAATGATTACATAATCATCGTTAATATTTTTCGTATTATATGATTTTGTCATTTTCTTAGAATAGTTAAATACAATTCATTCGGTATACACTTGACAAGAATTTAAAATAATCCATTTCTTTTCACATACAAATAATTTTTAGTGCGATAAAAAACGTAGTAAACAAAGATAAGATTATCGAATACAGTTGTGCAGCTAGAAATGTTCATTGAGGGGGAACAGCTTTGGATTTTTCCTGCACCAGTAGCATACATTACAGAACTAACCACCCAACCATGTCCCGTATCTAATTTGCGAATTCCCGTATTTTGTTTGTCCCCGGTGACATAACATTTTACCAAGTTCTGCCACGCAGTGTCCCGTATTTTTTCTTACAGATTTTCCTGCAACTACAACCAAGAATTTCTCAACTAATACACATTGTATTTCCAAACTTTGTCTCTAAACTGGGCAAACTGCTTCATTTATGAGTTACCGCTAAAATGCATACAGTAGTTTCGAATTCCCCAAAATCGCCAAGAAAAAAAAAACGTCCTAGACAAAAAATTGTTGGATTCAAATGTGTTTCATAAAAAAATCAGCGACTTTGAAAATATCCGTCTGCATCCGTCAAGTTTTTGTGGAAAAGAAATTTTTAGCAAAAATCAAGTTCTATATGAGGACAATGCCTATTGTTTTTAAAAGTAATCCCTCTAAAGACAAAAAAGTTATAAGAGGTTAAACTTCTAAAAAACTATGTCTGTGAAAAAATAATAAAAAAAATATTTATTTTTTTTTTGAAACACAATTTTTTTTTAAAAAAATATTTTAAATTTTTTTATATATATACTCCTATATAAAGGTAGAAAATGGTCAATTTTAAACTTGTAAGAAATTTTTAATCTTTTTAAATGTTTTCCATTATATTAAATACCAGCCGGTGTTAGTTATTTAGCTTAAGCCAATGTTTTATGTTTTGATGGAGGAAGTTTAAAGACTATTCGGCAACGACAAAAATTATAGAAGATAACCAAATTTACGCAATTTCGTAAGTAATTTTCGCAATTTTTTTGAAAATAAATAAAAACAATAAAGGTATTGGGGCTTAAACTTTTTAAACACTATCTTTCTTAAAAATCTGCTTTTTAATCGTTTTTTGGAGACAAAAAAATGCAATTTTTTTTAATTTGATTTTTTGAAAAATATATATTTTTTTAAATAGTAATATTGTCATCCTGGACAGGAAAGTTGTTGTTTTCTGGGTCAAAAAAAAAAAAATATGGAGAGGCGATACCTGTCGAGCCGAGCCACTTCTCAAAACACAGAAAACCACTTTTCCGACGTGAATTACATATTGTTTTCTATCCCACACAAAAAATAGCGTAAACAAATAAAAAAAAAATAAGTTATAAGAAAAAGTTAGGTACTAGATCTAGCAGATATGTCACGAAATTATTGAAAAGTTACCGGGGCTAGGTTAAATCGCGCCAGGTGAATTTTTTATATGTTTAGTGTTTCATAATAGGTAGTTGTTTGAAGGGTATTTGGCACCGATTCAAGTAGTACCCGGTGACCAAATTTGAACTTATAGGAAAATTTTTAAAAACTTTTAAAATATTTTCATTTTCTTACCTATCTAGCCATGGCTAGAATAATTTCAGCCAGGTGAATTTTTGATATGTTTTGTGTTTAATGATAAGAAGTAGTTTAATGTCTATTTGGCACCGATAAAAGTTACTGAAGATGACCAAATTTGAACTTGTACGAAAATTTTGCAATTTATTTAAAATTCTTACCTATCTAGCCGGGGCTAGGATAATTTCCGCCAGGTGAATTTTTGATATGTTTTGTGTTTAATGATAGGAAGTAGTTAAAAGTCTATTTGCCACCGATAAAAGAGACAGAACATGACCAAATTTGAACTTGTACGAAAATTTTGCAATTTTTTTAAAATTCTTACCTATCTAGCCGGGGCTAGGATAATTTCCGCCAGGTGAATTTTTGATATGTTTTGTGTTTAATGATAGGAAGTAGTTTAAAGTCTATTTGGCACCGATAAAAGAGACAGAACATTTCCAAATTTGAACTTGTACGAAAATTTTGCAATTTTTTTAAAATTCTTACCTATCTAGCCGGGGCTAGGATAATTTCCGCCAGGTGAATTTTTGTTATGTTTTGTGTTTAATGATAGGAAGTAGTTTAAAGTCTATTTGGCACCGATAAAAGAGACAGAACATGACCAAATTTGAACTTGTACGAAAATTTTGCAATTTTTTTAAAATTCTTACCTATCTAGCCGGGGCTAGGATAATTTCCGCCAGGTGAATTTTTGATATGTTTTGTGTTTAATGATAGGAAGTAGTTTAAAGTCTATTTGGCACCGATAAAAGAGACAGAACATTTCCAAATTTGAACTTGTACGAAAATTTTGCAATTTTTTTAAAATTCTTACCTATCTAGCCGGGGCTAGGATAATTTCCGCCAGGTGAAGTTTTGATATGTTTTGTGTTTAATGATAGGAAGTAATTTAAAGTCTATTTGGCACCGATAAAAGAGACAGAACATGACCAAATTTGAACTTGTACGAAAATTTTGCAATTTTTTTAAAATTCTTACCTATCTAGCCGGGGCTAGGATAATTTCCGCCAGGTGAATTTTTGATATGTTTTGTGTTTAATGATAGGAAGTAGTTTAAAGTCTATTTGGCACCGATAAAAGAGACAGAACATGACCAAATTTGAACTTGTACGAAAATTTTGCACTTTTTTTAAAATTCTTACCTATCTAGCCCGGGCTAGGATAATTTCCGCCACTTGAATTTTTGATATGTTTTGTGTTTAATGATAGGAAGTAGTTTAAAGTCTATTTGGCACCGATAAAAGAGACAGAACATTTCCAAATTTGAACTTGTACGAAAATTTTGCAATTTTTTTAAAATTCTTACCTATCTAGCCGGGGCTAGGATAATTTCCGCCAGGTGAATTTTTGATATGTTTTGTGTTTAATGATAGGAAGTAGTTTAAAGTCTATTTGGCACCGATAAAAGAGACAGAACATGACCAAATTTGAACTTGTACGAAAATTTTGCAATTTTTTTAAAATTCTTACCTATCTAGCATGGGCTAGGATAATTTCCGCCAGGTGAATTTTTGATATGTTTTGTGTTTAATGATAGGAAGTAATTTAAAGTCTATTTGGCACCGATAAAAGAGACAGAACATGACCAAATTTGAACTTGTACGAAAATTTTGCAATTTTTTTAAAATTCTTACCTATCTAGCCGGGGCTAGGATAATTTTCGCCAGGTGAATTTTTGATATGTTTTGTGTTTAATGATAGGAAGTAGTTTAAAGTCTATTTGGCACCGCTAAAAGAGACAGAACATTTCCAAATTTGAACTTGTACGAAAATTTTGCAATTTTTTTAAAATTCTTACCTATCTAGCCAGGGCTAGGATAATTTCCGCCAGGTGAATTTTTGATATGTTTTGTGTTTAATGATAGGAAGTAGTTTAAAGTCTATTTGGCACCGATAAAAGAGACAGAACATTTCCAAATTTGAACTTGTACGAAAATTTTGCAATTTTTTTAAAATTCTTACCTATCTAGCCGGGGATAGGATAATTTCCGCCAGGTGAATTTTTGATATGTTTTGTGTTTAATGATAGGAAGTAGTTTAAAGTCTATTTGGCACCGATAAAAGAGACAGAACATGACCAAATTTGAACTTGTACGAAAATTTTGCAATTTTTTTAAAATTCTTACCTAGGATAATTTCCGCCAGGTGAATTTTTGATATGTTTTGTGTTTAATGATAGGAAGTAATTTAAAGTCTATTTGGCACCGATAAAAGAGACAGAACATGACCAAATTTGAACTTGTACGAAAATTTTGCAATTTTTTTAAAATTCTTACCTATCTAGCCGGGGCTACGATAATTTCCGCCAGGTGAATTTTTGATATGTTTTGTGTTTAATGATAGGAAGTAGTTTAAAGTCTATTTGGCACCGATAAAAGAGACA